>JANHFR010008027.1:32407-44406 GCA_032468015.1 Mimophis mahfalensis | reverse complement strand
TGCCTGGGGAATTCTGGGAGTTGAAGTCCATGCATCTTCAAACTGCCAAGGTTGAGAAACACTGGTCTAGATGAAGACCCTGACATGAGAGGTAGGAAGATTTCTTAGATACCATTTTATTAAAAGTATCATACTATAAAAGCATCATACTATAAATTTATAAATATAAATTACAAATGAAAATTAAGATAATAGGGAAATGGGGAAGGGAAAGAAGGGAAGAAGTGGGGGAAAGGGGGGAAAGAAGAAAAAAGCACTAACTTCCAACTTTTTTTCAGTGCAATAGGAGAAGAATGCAGGTCAAATGCTTCATTTTTCCCCCAGCTAATATATATCAGTCATTTCTATAACAACAAACTGATCAGCAAAGCCCAAAGTCAGAATTTCATTTCCCCCCCTATCTTGGGCACAAAACTGTAGAAGTGTTTTCCAAGTAGAAACAAAACTGGATATAGTCTTTTATTTGATTAAAACAGTTTATTTATTTATTTTATTTATTTATTTAGTTATATTTATATACCGCCCTTTTCCGAAAGGACTCAGGGCGGTTACTGTAATTCGGGTAGCTTTGCAAGTTCGGTCCATTTTTCCATCCATTCTTCCATTGTGGAGATTATTAGGAATGGGGAATTTTAATATTTTGCTCATCATTATCTGCAGTATGGGTTTTCTGAGGGAGAAAGTTAAATCAAAATCACCCTTTGACAAATAGTTTAAGCCTCCCTTTCGTAATGGCTGCCATCTAAACTGAAATCACTCTACGTGCATCTGAGTTCCCCCGTCCCCTCCCCCGTCCCCGCTTCAAATAAATGGCATGGCATGGGGTTGGTCTCTATTATATTAATTTGATGCCAGTCTAGTTGAAGTTGAAAGAGCAACGTAAGACCTAATAGAGGTGTTGCCATCTACGTGTGCCTAAGACAGAGGCTTTCACTGAAGCCAGTATCCAGGATGGAAGCAACAACCAGATGGGAATTCAGCTTTGGAGACCAAAGGACTTATACACGTCCAGAGGTGGTATTCAACCAGTTCCGACAGGTTCCGGAGAACTGGTAGTGATCATTTTGAGAACCGGCAAATACCACCACTGATTGGCCGACATTGGCAAATACCACCTCCGATTGGCTGACAGCATAGCTACACCCACTAAGCCATGTCCACAGAACAAGTAGTAAAAAACTTTGAATCCCACCACTGTACCAGAGGTGGTATTCAGGCAGTTCCAACAGGTTCCAGAGAACTGGTAGCGATAACGTTTATTGGTTCAGAGAGCTACCTCTGATTGGCCAACACCGGCAAATACCACCTCTGATTGGCCGACTGCATAGCCACTCCCATTAAGCCACACCCACACCTGTGCTTGCTTTGTGTGTTGATGAGGCTTGCTGTCCTTCAGGTTAATAGGCCTTACTATCCCTATGTAAATAGGGATACATTTGCTTACAAAAGTGAAATATCTTAACTATTGTCTCTTCTCATTGCAAATTAGTAACACTTAACACCATTGCAAATTTGTGAAACAAAAGGAAAGAAGAACCAATAACCATACATCCCACAACAGTAATCCTTTCCACCCCTACACCCTGTTCTTGAGGCAGTAGGTCCTTAAATTATGTGTGCCATAAGTACAATTGCTTGCATTTTGCATCTGTATGCATTTATTAGCTAAAAGCACAACTAAAATAGAGATTCCAGGCAAATTTTATACATTGTCTTAACATGATATTAGAGGTCTCTTTTTTAAAAGTCCTTTCTATTCTTGATAGGCTAACAACAGAGAATGAGTTTTCTCTGCTAGTGTATGGACCTTAGTTTCCATAAAAACGTGACTGGAATTGAATATTTCAGCATCTCTATTTGGGCCATCTAGACAACTCAGGGGAGCATAGATGACAGAAAGTCCTGCTTTCCTTATAGGGAATTTAGTTCTTTAAGAGGGACCCCAGCCCAGCAGTGCCAGAGAATATTGAGGAGGAGGAGACGACAGCTCCTTATTACCTTTTTTGGCCACCTGCTCACCTTGCAAACTGTTTTATGACTTGCATTTTTATTGTGCTTTAGGTATATGGAGCCTGTGGGGGGATGTGCTATTCTATACAATGCCCTCACACTGTGGTTGAAAAGCATTTTTAAAAACCACCACTGTCCTTATTTATTCAGGAACCAGTTCTGTTTGGCTCTTGACAGTTTGCTGAGCCCTGCAACTTTCAAGTCCTCCTCTGCTTTAGAAGGGTTCTGCCATTACCTTTTGCCTCTCCTTAGCTGCAGAAGGCCCACTGGTTTCTATGCACGCAGCCTGAAATATCTTTTCCATGAGTTCACAAGTACAAGTTGAGAGTTAGAAGTACAGGTTGAGTGTACGATACCTATTCCTCACCTCCTCTTTTGCTTAGGCAAGTTCGCAATAAAATACATATATGTATTAAAAGAATTGATCCAGAATTTCATTTCTGGGACAGATGGAAGTCAAGGAATAACATTTCAGAGGTTCTTCACAGGGGAGAGCAGAGGGAAACTACTAAACCGTGGTCTCCTCCCTGCAGTTCTTTTATGCTGTGCTGGAATGAGGCGGCAAAAGAAGAAACAGAGGGAGGATCAGCAAAAAAAAATTAACTCCCATCTTTGCTTCAATGAAAGAACCCTGCAAACAGAATTTCTTTCACAGGAACCCTTGATCCAAGTTTCTCTTTATATTTATCCACTGTGCTTTCATGTTGAGTTGGCCAAATATTAACTTCAAGTATAAATGCATACGGAATTTTAGGTGAAGAATGCACAGAGACAAATTTTTCTGGAAGGACTGGTAGCAGGAAGATTAAAAAGAAACCTTATATGCTAAATGCTTCTGAAATCTGGTAATAGAATAAGCTACTCCTGATTGCATGCATGGTTATGATCTAATCCAAAACTATGTTTAGGAATGGGATATTTATTATAGGGATGGCATTTTCTTCTCAGCACTTAACCCGTAATATTTTGTGATTGAGAAATAAAATTCTGGAGCAATTCTGACAATGAGCACAAGATAAATACGTGTGTAGGATTAGATATTGATAGCATGCGAAGTCATGAACAGTTTTGCTCCTCCCTGTCGTGTTGACACTGTGTCATGTCTTCAGATCAGGTAGCCAGCATTCTCAAAAAAGCACTTTGGAATTAAGTTCACACAACAAGCAGCAAGCAAGCAAGCAAAGAAAGAAAGCCTTCACTGCTGCACTAAACTTTCCCTAGAAGTAAAGGATCTCAACTTAGCCTACATTCTGTATACAAAAAGTATGGAGTCTGAATGGAAATGCCACATAGGTTTTCCCTATCTCTTATATACAGTTGGTCTAACACCAGATCACCTATGCCTCTTCTTTGAAGAGCAGAGAATTGCAGGAAGAGCCTTTGCCAACCTACAAAATGGATCACAACTCAGAAACTGTGTTTGCCTGGATTGTTAATTCAGATTCCATAAAGTTGCACAATGATGATGATGATGATGATTTGGACCCTACACATTCATACAGCCCCATTCCTGGACTGCATTCTTCTATTCTGAAACTCATCCGGCTGGACATTTTAAGATTCTACCTGCCAAGCCTGATTACTATCCTAGATTTTCTGGATTTTCCTTCCCATTATGAACTCCACAATCACTTCCTCTTCTCCTCTCCCTTTTTTTGCCTCTGCAGCTCTACCCAGACCCCTTCTGCCTTACCTTCTGGACCATTTGGCCGACGGTCTCCCAAACGGTCTCTTCCAGAGCACTCCGTACAGCTGCACTTTGGTGCGGATATCCAAGGCATCCAAATCTGTCGGATCCATGGAGGGGGAAGGAGAGACCGAGTTGGATTTGGAAGTAAACATTATTAAGGGGCAGACTTTTTTTTTTTTAAAAAAAAATCTAATTCTCTGCCTCTGCTCTGCAGCTGTAGGAATCTGATTAAATGCAACGAAGCAGAAAGGCGTAACTGCTTACTCGGGGAGAGAGGGGGAGAGAGTGAGGCTTAGCTCTGAATCAATAACTGTGCTGCCAGCGCTCGATATTTGTCTCCCTGATGCAGAGATGATGCGAGCTCCCTCGTTTCATTTCACTTCCTGGTGCCCTGAACAGAGAGGGAACATTCCAGACAAGCAGGGGGAAAAAAAAACCTTTTCCATGAAGTAGTTGGAGCCCTCAATGTAACAATAATATCCCATGATATAAATAGAAATATGTATTATATGTGTCATACGCAATAGTTTCTCAAGCCACAGTAGGTGAAACCTACTTACCACGCAAATACATTTGACCTTTTTTGTCTCAAAACAAACTCCCTTCTGTGCCTTTCTTTTCAACCTCTGGGGGATATTGGGAACTGTCCCTACATTATGGGTTGTGGTCATGGAGATATTTAGAGGTGCTTCTGCCTGATTACATCTCAACAAAGGATCCTGGCAGGACTTCTTGGATACTGATGGCTGTAGAAGATGTTGGAAGCCACACTTCTGTTTTTCAGCATTGCAGTGTGGGAGTGCAATGGAATGGTTAACCCTTGCTTGGCTAAAATTTCAGACAGGATTACCATTTTGTAATTTTAGGAACTTAAGTTCCTAAAAATGTTTCTTAAAAACATATGGGTTAGAAATGAACATTAGTTTGCCCTCCAGATTTCACCTTTTTAAAGCTGAAGCTCTATGACTAATTTACCATAAGTTATTCAAAGTTTCATGAAGGTCAGAAAACAAAAGCAAAAATGAAACCTGTAGAATAGAATATGGAAAACTCAGGTTATCAAAGAGGTATAGGTACTGTAGTCCAGAACTATAAAGAGCTATCGGGAAAATTAAAACTCAGAATGAACTGATTTTAACAAAGAATAACAAAGGGCTTCTTAAGATATTTCCAGAAACAAAACAGAGAGACAGTCTACCAGTTATTCAGTGGAAATGTCAAAATGCTAACACATAATTTGCAATTACTGCAAATGAGTACAATTTTGACTCAGTCTTTTGAGTCTGCATCTTTTGGGATCATCTTGTTGAAAACAAACTTCAGCTCATTAATTCCAAGTCAAATTGGTATATCTTATTTTGATTATGTGCCATGACAAATTTTGAAAATTCATATATAACAGAAATAAGATGCCCTCAAATTCCCCTTGAAATTTTTCAGTTGTGTAATTTCCTGTTATTTTCCTCTCCAATTCCCATAATAGTCTGCCACCAAAATCATGGGAGGCCAGTACCTTAGGGCAGAGATGCAGGGAAAGTGCTGTACACAATTGTTTTGTTAAGATTGTGGTCTGTACTTGGAAAGGTCAACTAGAGATAGACAAACTACCTGGTCACTTTTGCACATATTTATTTCACCAACCTTTACACCTACCCACAATTTGGTGGTGGTTTTTTTTTTTTTTTTAGAGATGCCCAAAACCTGCCAATGGATGAATGCAATAACATTTTCATAAAAAAGTCTCAATAGCAAGTTCTGTATGCAGGATTCTATCTGTCGAAAGTTTGAAAAGCACAAGTGGCTTGTTAGAGAAAATGCATTAAAAATAATTTCTGATTAGCCTTTTCCTATCCAGCTGGATAGGTATCTGAGTAAGTTTCCAAGATGTTCCAGCTACATTTAAACAAACTTTAAGTTTGGATTTAAAAAAAAAAATTAAAGATTTTCCTTAGAAATGTTTGGAGCTAACAGTATGTGGTACATTTGTGGTCATTTATGCATTTACATGGCTGCTGAAATCAAACCAGGTGACTCTGGATAGTGGACAAAAAGAAGCCCATAATTAATACAAAACCAATTAAAACATACTAAACAATGACAGGACACTGAAAATCCTTCTCTTACCATCGCGGATTCAATTCAATCTGATCCCAGAGCTGGGAGGAAAAGCCAGGTCTTGACTGCTTTTCCCTCCTAAAGGCAGGTATGGTTGGGGCCAACTTTACATCTAAGAAAAGATCATTCCAAATGGCAGGGTACATCACAGAGAAGGCACACCTCCTGGGTCTCATAATATGACAATTTCCATGAAAGGAACAAGAGTTTGCCTCCTCCTTCAGAGTGTATGGAGATGAGCAAATATACCCTCAGGAGCAGCTGGTCCAACAGGCAACACAGTCCTATGTCAGGCAGGATATCATCAACACTTTGAATTGCAACTACCTGTAGCTTAAACAAGAGAGCTATCATGCCAGCATAATTAATATCCATAATTAGCTGGGCTGGTGCATTATGGTCCAACTGAAGTTTCCAATGGTCTTCGAGGGTATGTAAATCACCAACAAGTTTTGAAATTTTTTTTAAAAATTAAATAAGTACATTTAATACTTTGGCACATTACATACTGGGGTGCGGGGGACAGAGAGACGAACGGATAAAATATGCTCATTTATTATGCTTTTCACTAGGTTCTTCTAAAGCTGCTTTATCTAATCTGTTTCTGGAAGTGAATAAGAAAAATAAAAATGAGACAAAGTATAAACCATTTCCCCTTGAAGAATCTACATACTGCTTTTTTGTTACCGTTAAAAATGAGACAAATTATTTCAACAATGCAGCAAATAATTTTTAATATAATAAAAACATATTTAAACAGTTCACAATTAAAGTGAAAAAATTAAAAATAAGGCAGCCATCCATGGAATGATCTCATGTGTACAAATGATTTAGAAAAGACATTAAAATTACACTTTAGTACACGGAATCAGGTACACAGCTATGACCAGGGAACACTGCCCATAAAATCATAGCTGGTTAGGGACATAACAGAAACACGAAAAAATTTGTATATTTTTGAAATGGATCATCTCCTTCAAATGCTGCTGCAAGGGCTTCCCATGTTCCAAGTTACCTATGGTTCATCATAAACAGCACAGCAGCACAATTTATTGTTCAAGTTTTCCCATTCCGGTGCAGCTGGTTATTAAAAAATTTTCACTTAGGATACTGGAAAATCACTTTTGAGCTTCTCTTTTCCACTGTTTCAGAAATTCCAAGACATTTCCTTTCAAATGAAGATGCATTTCCTTGGTATATCTGTCAAATATTGCAAACTTAAATTTCTCCAGCACAGGCAAAAGATTGTTTTATGAATAATGGCAATTAGGTGACTGAATGTAATGTTGCATACAGACACACAGTTCATAGTAAACATTTCCACTTTCAACTCAGTCTACAATGGATGTGACTTTTGGAAGTGTTGGAATTTTAAGAATGATGCATCTCCTCTATTTTAGAAATCCATGGCTTTCAGGTTTACTGGGAAGTTCAGAATACAATCTTGATGTGATTAGTAAGAGTCAAGAAGAGTAGAATTAGACTACAAAAAGCAATGATTTTGCACTGATTTTTAAAATCTGGGCAAAGTTAAAATCCATATGCTCAAATCCAGATGATTTCTCAAAACGGAGCTTCTCAGTATTACAAGAGATTAGATTTCTGGAATTGTGCTACAGAATATTTTTTTATTAATAAGAAATTCCCTTCTCACTCCTCACCACTGCTACAACAGTAGTTAGCAATTAAATTCAAGCCACCTTTGCTCCCACACAGGAGCAAATCAGCCCCACAAGCATACCCTGTACTGCCTTAGGTTGTTTATTGTGCAATAAACATCACACATTAAGCCCATTCATTTGGTTCTGGATGCTGAGCCCAGGGCACTGAAATAGGAAAGATAGAATTAAGAGACTTGCTTTCACAAATTTGATTACTGTATTTTTTGGAGTATAAGAAGCACTTTTTCCACCCCCAAAAGTGAGTGGAAATGTCTGTGCATCTTATACAGTGAATATTGCCAAAGCCCCGGCCGCCACCAGCCCCCACCCTTTGGCCTCTGCCTACCAGCCATTTGCCTCCTTGCAAGAGAGATCAAGCAGTCTGTTTCAGCTTCAGCAGCAGCTGATTGTCAGTTGGATCAATCTCCCAACAATCAGCTGTTTCAGGCTACAGGGATTGCCATAGCCTATTGCCGCCTCCACGCACCCCATTTTTGGCCTCCCCATGCCCCATTTTTGGCTTCCATGTGTCCCATTTTCTGCCTGATCTGATCCCCATCACCTGGAGTCACGCAGAGGTTGAAAACGGGAAGCGGAGGCTGAAAATAGGGTGCGCGGAGGTGGCAACAGGCAATGGCAATCCCTGCAGCCTGAAACAGCTGACTATCAGGAGGCCGATCCAACCGACAATCAGCTGCTTGTGCTAATCAGGCTATGCTGAAGCTGAAACAGGCTGTTTGCTGCCAGGAGGCAAATTGCTGGGAGGCAGAGGCATTGGCAGATTTTTTTTTCTTGTTTTCCTGCCCAAAAGCTAGGCGCGTCTTATACTTTGGAGCATCTTATACTCCGAAAAACACAGTAGTTTAGGTAGCTTTCAATTAAGTTTTGCAAGTAAGCACTTAAAGCTGAGTCTGGCTTAAAACAATTCTGAAATTCTCTCTCTGCATACAATGATCAAATAATTTTTTTTAAAAAATATATGATTTCAGCTCAAAATTATATCCCAGAATCCCTATTCTTTTTCCAAATATTTCTATATTAATGACATTTCAAACAAGTTTGGTGACTTGTCATTTTGCCATTATTTCCCAACTTGCTAGTTGGAAGAATAGAGATTCTTGTCATTTTTCCCAGCAATGGTAATTTGGCATTTTCTGACTTTTATTTTCAGTCGTTAAGTGTGCAAACGTGACAGGCACATTAACCACCTCAATTCTTATATTAAATAATACATCTGGGGTTTTTTTGTTCCATGTTTTGACAAATGTGTTTCTATTTTCTCTTCTAGCACAGAAGAGAAGAAAATTCTAAAACTCTAATCTTTGAAATGCTTTCTTACAGATCAAGTACAACTGGCAGATCCATTTGTGATGCACTAGGCAATTTATAGCACCATCTTATGATGCTTGATCCCCACTAGCACAGACGATTTATCCCAGTTATTGATGATATAAATGTACGCAGCTCATACACACATATTGGAAAGAATAGCAGTCAATAGGGTCTGTTGAGTATTAGCTTTTTAAAAAAACCTTTAGAAACAGTCATGTTTATATTATTTAATGTTAAGTCCCTTCTGGTTCTGACATTATGCCACTCCCCCCCATAAAAGGGAAGATTTTTAATGAAAAAAATGATATTGCCTATTGATGCACAAACTCAATAAGTAGGAACTGCCAGTTAAAACATAACCATTCAGAAAAACCTTACCATCCACTGTCAAGGAAATATAAGATGTGAGCAAGGCAGGCATGGCAAAGAAGTTTCATTAATTCCTGGACTGTAAACATTTACTGAAGAAAGGAACAGATTTATCTCATGGAATAACCAGTCCAGAAAAAACCATTTCACTCAAACACCATTTCATTTTGTTTATAAATAAAATTTTAACTATTAATGAAAGACTTTTGACAATGAGACTGAAAATTTAAAGTATATGTAAAACTGTGCACCAGTAACCAACATATATTTTCACCATTTAATTTTTTTTAGTCAATGGCTTTGACAGGTTTTTTTTTAATAATTACAGTTATCTTTTCGAACTACTACGATGTGTAGAATTGTGTTTTAGAGGTGTATCGATACTCAGTTTTAACAGACTTCAGACATTTAATTCAATACAAGCTCACAACCTGGAATGATTTTTGGTAGTAATATCAGAAAGTATTACAGTTTTCGGTTTTGATGTTGATGCCTGATGAAGGGGGCTTACCTTATTCTACTTGAAAAGCAACATTTTGTAAATAAACTAGCATTTATTTGAATAAACAATAATATTCCTTAGAGCTCAGAACAACCTAACCTTCTGCTGAACGTGGCTCTCTTCTGTACTGTCTAGCCTGTTAAAATCAAAGAACAAATGTGCTTTCATAATAATTCAATGCAAGAATCCTAACTTCTTTATCTAATACAAATTTTGCCTACAACTTCATCCTCTCAAATATTTCTTCACCAGATGCCTCCTTCTAAGTCAGCCCATGCCATTATGAATGCATGAACATTTGGAAGATGTGAACAATCTTCCCGCATATTAGAAGGTAGTATCATAATGTCAAGAGATCAGCTCTGAATGCTGACATACAGAATACTTGGATTATGATTTCATGATGAATCACAAGGATCTTCCCAGATAATATCCAAGTTCCAGCTTCCCTGAGAATAGGTAGGAAGTCATAATTAAAATATCTTTAGAAAAGAGAAATTATGCAGGATTTATAACTAGCTGTCGAAGAGTACTTTCTCTCTCTTATATTGAGTTTCCCCCCATTTGCTTGTTGAAATGATGATCCTCTCCAACTCAACATACACGGCGGGGTGGTTAACAGGATAAGAGAGACAGCAATAAAAAAAGCAACAGACTGCTGCTTATATCAGATTGAGGGGGAAAATGCTGGTCTTCCAAGTTTTAATGTTGGTGTCCAATAGATAAAATCAGAGGAATCAAACAACCCAGAACCAATGCAGCTACCTCCAGGCGACTGAGTCCCTTGCCTCCAGCAGATTCAGGTTTATGGCTATGTCCCATTCCACCCACTTCAGGAAGAACATGAACTGTAGCAACGTACAGGAAAGTCCCAGCAGAGAACAACATGGCAACTCCAGTGGCATTGACTTCTGAAAGTGCCTGTTTACTGCTCTGTAAAATAAAATAAAAAAGGCAAAATGCTGATAAAACATAAACCTCAACCTTCTTTAAATTGTTCTTCAATGACTACTCTACCGAAATTTCAAAAAACATCTTTAGAAAGCATTATACCTTACCTCAAAGAAAAACTAATGTTCTGGAGATCTAAAATCCTCTACCACTAATGGAAAAATTACCCTAAAATTTTTTGTCAGTGTAAAAAATCTAAATGCTGACAGATGATTTATATTAAGTCCATAATTTGGTGTTAGTTAAAAAAAAAAAAGTCAACACAAAACCAATTAATTGCATTTTGTATGTCTTACTTTCACTCAAAGAAAAATTCATAATTCAGCAAAAATGCTCTATTAAACAAAATACTAAATATTTAAGAATCTGCAATACTGATTCCCTAATAAACATATTGATTGACAACTGGCTGGTAAATATGATTAATCTGATTATTTAAAACGGTTCATGTTTCCCAACTGTTTTACCTTGCTTAATCCCAAATAAGTCACCATTGACAAAACAGGTGCTGCTAGTGCAAAAACCAGCAAGTGCTTCCTGATTCGATTTCGTTCAAGGCCAGCATGCATAAGAAACGAGACAAGCCCAAAAGCAGCAGGTGCCTACAACATAAAAGTAATCAAATATGTAATGCTCAAGTATAAAACAAGTTGTACTCCCTTCATTTGCAAAATAGAATGTTTAGCAAGACCAAATGCCAGTACCACATTACTGAGCCCTTCCTTAAGTTTTTCTGTTGGTGGAGTATAGTATAATGTATCATTAGTATAGCACTTCCTTAATGTGCAGCAGTAGAGTTGCTACCCAAACACCAAATCTAATGAGGAGGATAACACACTTCGAGTATAATAAAGATATACGTTTTCTTCTTCTTTGTAAGACTATATGCCATGCAATTGAAAAGGAGTTAATTCTTATTAATAAATACTTTTTAGTAAAAAACCTAATACTAAAATGTTTACTTTAATAATATTAAAAATTAATAATGCATACCAATTATTATGATAAAAGCATCCTGGAGAGCTAAAGAGGCTGGTGAGTAGCAACCTTATTTAGTTTGCTTTCAGGTAATTTTGTGATTACAAACATGCATCATGGCATATTGTGAAAATACAATTTCTATGGCAGCAATCTCTAATTTAGTCAAATTAGAATGTAATTCTGGAAAATCAAAGAGATTGCTTGGCCCACTTACTATAACAAGAAATCCAAAATATAAAATTAGTATAGTTTCAGGCCCAGTATTTCTTTTTCTTTCTCTCTTTCTCTCTTTCTCTCTTTCTCTCTTTCTCTCTTTCTCTCTCTCTCTCTCTCTCTCTCTCTCCTTCCTTCCTTCCTTCCTTCCTTCCTTCCTTCCTTCCTTCCTTCC
>JANHFR010008027.1:7908-21589 GCA_032468015.1 Mimophis mahfalensis | reverse complement strand
TGAGGGCTGTTGCTAAAAACACATTGTAAGCCGCCCTGAGTCTTCGGAGAAGGGCGGGATATAAATGGGATTAAAAATAAAATTTTAAAAAAATATATATGGAGAAAACAGTCACATCCTTCATTTCCAGTGCTTACTTTAATGGTGGATAACTGAGGTGCTACAAACCCAGCCAATCCATTTTCATCTCTAGCCTGGAAGTGGAAAAGGCCATGGATTTCTTTGCAATCAGACCTTTGAACCATACTGTACTGTTCTCCCTATAAAACATGCCCATAGTATTTTAGACATACTACGTACTTGCTGTTTATTAATTAAGCCTTACTTCAGTGACAGTTCCATATGCTTCACTGTCTCATCTCCACTCCAACACAGACAAAAAAAATAGGCCTCATTTCATTATCCTCATCCTGAATACAAAGAATAGAAATGTGGATGCCTACTTACACAAATGAAAGAGAATAAAATAAAACACACTAATTTATTGTTTCTAAGTACATTATCTGAATTGAGGACTGTGTTACATTGATATTTACATAACCTGTTTGATTCTTATTCCAGTAACATGACAAATTTCAAAAGAGGAAGTTTATCATTCAAGAGATTTCTGGAATGCACGTGTATAAAACACACATTTTAGCCTATATAATATAAGCACATTAAGTTATCTTAATGACAATGAACTGTCTGTCAGAAAAGACAGGTCTCATATTTTTAAGAAATAAGCTAAAGTAAAAAATTTGATCATATGAAAGATGAACATAATCCTAGTCTTTAAAGATGAAGCAGACATTATTAAAAGTAACAAAAGCCAGATTTTATGGTTTACAATACAGACCATTACAATATATACAATTCTCAAATGCTCTTGGAATGCTTTGTTCAAGACACCTGATGCTATTATATTTTCTTAAGGAAATTAGACAATGCAAATCTATGTGACATGTGCATTTCACGCTTTCACAATGAGTTGTTCACATTATCTTTTCATTTTACATATATAACCCAGCATTAAACTTTTTTTTACAAATGTTGAAGGCTGCTCACGGTATGCCGAATCTCTTGATTGTGACAGCATAGAAATAAGATCGGTGAAGAAATATATGGTCTCATTAAGTCTGAAAATGCATGAATGCTACTCAAAGAACTGGGCAGAGATTTTCTATCTCAGTGTGAAACAATAGGAATTTGCATTTAAGAAAACAGATTTAAAATTAATATTTTATTTTAGATCTATTTAGCTATTTAAAGTTTGATTTAAACCATCCTGAGATTTTCACATTTTCAAATCCTTAAAACAATTTCTGTTTAGAAAATTATTTTCTCACATTATTTGGAAAATAAAGAACCTATTTTCTCTAAGCAGGCAGACCTGATGATTGCCCACTAGTATTAAGTATAAGGTAATAAGCCAAATGACCAGGAAATTAGCTTGCAAAATTTTGAAACATGCAAGTAAGTTTACATGTTTCTTTTTTCTGTGAACATACTATTTGTACAGGATGGAAAAAATAATATACCAGTAGCTAAAATTTCTTCAAGCTATTTTAACCTGGCATTCTGTTTCATTATTTTTATACATACTACCACTTGCGCCCCTATCTGGACCGAGATACCCCGCACACAGTCACTCATGCGCTGGTGACCTCCCGCCTTGACTACTGCAACGCACTCTACATGGGGCTGCCCTTGGGAACCACGCAGAGGCCTCAGCTTGTGCAGAATGCAGCCGCGCGAATTGTAATGGGAGCTTCCCGATACTCCCATGTAACACCTCTACTCTGTGAGCTGCATTGGCTTCCGGTTGCCCTCCGCGTGAGATTCAAGGTGTTGGTGATGACCTATAAAGCCCTGAATGGCTTGGGACCAGAATATTTGAGGGGACACCTGCTGCCCATACACTTCCTGCTTATTAATTAAGCCTTACTTCAGTGACAGTTCCATAGGCTTCACTGGATTTGAACTTTACTTTTGAATTGTGCAGTAAATTACATTTGGCTTCCATTATTAAAATAAGTTGCATTTTTGCAAACATCTTTGTATAACCAGAATATTTTTTTATATCATGGGCAGGATGTTTTGGCACCATATACATAATTTGAGTACAATGACAATTAACATATAGAGCTGCCCATGGCTTGCCAAGTTTTTTAAAATATGTTGGAAAGTATTCCTTCCAAAATGTAGAATATTTTACTTACATTTCATTTAAATACAATGTAGACATGTATTTTTTAAATACACTCACTTTTAAAGGCACATATGCAAGAAATCAGAGAAAAACAACTATGAAATAAGGTTTCTTTCTTCAAGTTTTAGCCAACAGTACTGAAAAAAGAATAGAGCAATTATCTGGGAAAAAAATCAGGGTTTTGCATACAGCAAAATGATTTCTTATATCAAAGTTAAGAATTGGGAGTGGAAAATCCTCTAGTTGAGTACAGGTGACCACAATTAAGTCCAAAATGTATATTAAGTGAGAAATTTGTTGAGTGGGTTTTGCCCTATTTTATGACTTTCCTGTCATAGTTACTAAGTGAATCACCCAAGTTGTTAAATTTGTAATCTGGTTGTTAAGTGAATCTGGGTTCCCCATTGACTCTGCTTGTCAGAAGGTCAAAAAAGGTGATCACGTGACCCCCAGGACAGTTGTTAAGAACCCAGACATAAACCATGTGACCACAAGGATGATGCAATGGTCACAAGTGTGAAAAATGGCCATAAGTCACTTTTTTCAGTACCGTTGTAACTCTGGTCACTAAACGAACTATTGTAAATCGAGGACTATCTTTGGTCAAGATATCTCAAAGCTGACACGTTTTTTTTTCTTTCTGCCATTTTACCTTCCTTAATTCTGCAATACAAGCACTGGGGTCAGTGCCAACCTGAATAAGGAGCTTATTCCAAAGTTTATTTAAGGAGGGTTTTCGTTTCCTATTGTGCTGAATTTATTTGTTCTTTACAACCCACCCCTCCCACCTCAATATCGGTCTTCAGAAGTGAAAAAACCAACGCCGTTGCTCCCCGGGACCCTTGCATTCTTCCGCACACCTGGAGGGCAGGTGTTCAGACCTTTCCTTACCTCGGAAAAGTTGACGGCCAAAGGGATGATCCCCGCCACATAGCATCCGATCAGCATAGCGAGGGAGAGCAAACTGATGGATAAAAAATCATCCATGGCCGGCTTCTCCTCCAGGCTCAGCGGCTCAGCAGGGGAATTCGCTCTCGCGGCTCCGAATCAAGCCACATGGGCCAACCACCTCGGCCGAGCTCCTCAGCGGCAGGCAAACGGGGCGAGCACCCCGTTTTCGTGCAGAAAGAAGGAAGCCAAGAGAAGGTTCAACGGCTTTGTTGCCGAGACTCACGGACACCTCCGAAGAGGCCGCTTCTCAAAGTCCCGCTCCGGAGTCCGGCTTCTCCTCTTCCTCTCAGCTGGGCTCCCACTCAGCTCAGGCAAGAGGTTCCCCGCTTTCTTCAGAGGGAAGCCAAGCAGGCAGGCGAACCAGGCCTCATTATCGAAGCTCAGCTCTTCCTCAGCCAATAAGGAATTACACCCATGGAAACAGAAGGCGGGAAGAAAACCCGCCTGCCCTTCCCTCATCTAACCCGCTATTCTCCCTCATCTCCCTCCGTTAGCGCAGTAAAGGCCAAGTGGCACTCGGCCCCTCCACTTCCTCTCCCCTGTTCAATTTCCGGGAGACTTGGCAGTTGAAAGGAAACGTTATAAAGTCCAGGTTTAGTTGTTCTTTCCCTTCCGGCCCAATTTAAGATGGCCGAATTAATAACGCCGGCGTGCTATTATAAAGTCTGGAAGCAGCGGCGCCCTTATCAAAGAGGGACGCCAGACGAGAACTTCCGCCTCCTTAAAAAAAAGTGTGTGTGTGTTGGGTGGGGGGGATCTCGCGGGACAAGCATAGAGGCCTCTCTAGCTTCTGAAACCGGGGAGCGAAAGCAACGGCGTCTCTATGGTTTCAACCCGAGGTGCGGGACGGGTGGGCGTGTGTTACGACGCACGAAAGACTAGGGGCCCTGCATCCGGCAGCAGACGCGGTGCATTGTGGGGAAGAGGCGTCGTGGGGATTTTGTGCTTCGCGCCCGAGCCGAGCGGAACGAGTCGCCATGGTGAGTCGAAAGAGATCAAGCGGGAGCGGTCGTGGTTTTTTATCAAGCTGAGGCCTGAAAAGGCGGGCTGAAATTATTTGGAATATTTTTTAAAATAAAATAAGGTAGTCCACGTGAATAAAACACCTTCGGCCCGTTACTCCTTTGCAGTAGTGGGCCTGAGGTGGCCATGGCGGCGGTGGGAGGTCGGCCAGTTGACTGGAATCCCCTCCTCTTCCCCCGCTTTCTCTCTCACTTTCGAGAGACCCTACAATATTTCCAGTATTGGGACAGAAGGACCAACCCGCCCTCAGGGAGGCTACTCGGAAAGGCGATGCCAGCGCCGCATCCAACTCCGTGCGGAGTTTCCCCCTGAAGACTTTCTTTTCTTCCCCTGGCCGCCTTTGTGTTGGCCAGACCCAGAGGAAAAGGCGCTCCTTGAGCGGGGAAGCTAAGTAACGGTCCCCTTCGGGCAGAGGGAATGTATTGGGACGTTGGATACCCTGGGTTTTTTTTTTAATGATTTAAAAGTGAATGGTAGAAAAATCCATCGAAAAGCAATTCCGACGATAAAGCAGTGGCAACCGTTGAATTATAATCGGTAGGGCTTTATAGTGTTTTTTTTTAAATGCTAATCATTCCAGAAAAAATAGATGGAGAACCATGTCAAGAGGCCAGTCGCTGAAGTGGAAGAGTGAATCTTCTGGTAGTATGTATGCATCAGAATAAAACTACATATGTAAGAATTGTGTGTATGCGCGCAGGAAGAAAAACATGTGCATTTGATAGATCTAACTTTTAACACTTCTGCAATATTTGTTGATGCCCTTTTAAGATGGTTGTCTTTCCTTTTCAGTCTCACACAATTCTGCTTGTTCAGCCTACCAAACGACCCGAAGGCAGGACTTACGCAGATTATGAATCTGTAAACGAATGTATGGAAGGTAATTTTTAAAAATTTGAGTTCTAAACAGCAGTTCATGCTTAAAATGAGCTGATGCATTTGCAGGAAAATAGCTAATAAGTCTTGTACTCTTGTACCATGTGCCAGTTCAAATAATACAGGTAGTCCTCAACTTACTACAATTCGTTTAGTGACTGTTCAAAGTTGCAACAGCACTGAAAAGGTGACTTATGACCAGTTTTCACATTTACAATCTTTTCAGCATCCCCATGATCACAATAAGATCAACATTCAGATGCTTGGCAACTGGTTCATATTACTGGGACCATTACTGTGTCCCAAGATCATGTGTTTGATCACCTTTTGTGACTTTCTGACAGGCAAAGTCAATGGGGAAGCCAGATTCACTTAACCACTGGATTACTAACTTATCATCTGCAGTGACTCCCTAACAACCGAGGCAAGAAAAGTAGTAAAATGGGGCAAAAGTAACTTTAAAAATGTATCCCTTAACAACAGAAATTGTGGGCTCAATTGTGGTCATAAGTCAAGGACTACCTGTAGTTAACTTCAGAGAGTTTTTTCTATGTGCTTAGAAACACTGTTTTGGAATCAAATTGAAAGTATTGCACAATTTTAAAATCTGTAAGTTTTATTAATGAACCTCTGCTCTAGCAGTTTGACCCAATGGTACCTTATAAACCCCAATACCCTTCAGCTAGATTAGATGATATTTAGTAAGGTCCCCCCCACCCCACCCCGTACTAAATGAATATTGAAAAGTTTGATTCCTTGCAATTCTTATGCAAAATTGTAAAGTATTTATATTTATCCACTGACTAATAGGTGACTTAACACTTATTCCTAGCTTTAGCATATTATCTTCTGATTGCTTGTTTGTTTTTCTTAACATTCAAGTACTCTGACAACTAGGTGGCACGAATGTGTAATGTAACTGCTAAACATCATCCTTTTTCTTTTTTAGGAGTCTGTAAAATGTATGAAGAACACCTGAAAAGAATGAATCCCAACAGTCCTTCCATTACATATGATATTAGCCAGTTATTTGATTTCATTGATGATTTGGCTGATCTTAGCTGCCTTGTGTACGTATCATATAATTTAAATTCTACAATTTTACTTCTGCCATATATATGCTGGCTTGCGCATATATAATTAGACTTTTAATGTTACTGGTCTGTGCTGCTGCCTCTTGAATTAATATGTGAGAGATGATTAATGAGTGTATTACTCCGAATGTAAATACATTTTTGAAACAAATATAATTTATCTAATACTGTGTTGGTATGGTAGTTTGTAATTTACTATAAACCTAAAATTAACTGATAGTGATTTCAATTATACTCAGTATTAACTATTTAGGACTATTGTCAAAATACCAGAATTCCACAGCTTACCTCTGTAATGTAGTGGGAAGTAGCGATTGCTGCTGATGGTTGATGGACAAATATTTTTTTTGCGCTTTTGATTCCTGGTGACTGCCTGGATTAATCTCTGCAGTTTTCTTGACCAGGTTGTTTTGTGGTAGTGGTGGTAGTGGTTTCATTGCTTCCTTCCCAGGGCTGAGAGAAAGTGACTAGCCCAAATAGAAGTACATCTATAATATATAGCTTTCTGCTGTGAAATAAAAAGTATTTGTGACGAGACCCCTCTCACCTTACATATATTTTATAAGTACAATCTAATGGAATGTCAACAGTTCTTTATTGAATATACTGAATCTCAGTATCAAGAGAAATTGCAACAAGTATTTGAACAGTGGTATTATTTAAAAATACACCAATAGCTATTTTGTATTGTACTAATTCACTGGTATATGTTTATGAGGGAGTTGATTTTCTGTGCTATTTTAAAAATGGCCGATGTAACTGCAAAATACTATAAAGGCTTAAAAGGAAAAGATTTCCCAGAATGATGAAAATTCTGCAGTTTTATCAGTTGAAGGGGAAAAAATCCCCTGAAGGAGTTGTATCATAAATGAGACTTTTACTTCATCATTGTATTTTTTGGAGTATAAGACACACCTAGCTTTTGGGGAGGAAAACAAACTGCCCCCCAGCAATTTGTCCCCTTGCAGCAAACAGCCTGTTTCAGCTTCAACACAGCCTGATTAGCACAAGCAGCTGATTGTCAGTTGGATCGGCCTTTGATGATCAGCTGTTTCAGGCTGGAGGGATTGCCATAGCCTATTGCTGCCTCCCTGTGCCCCATTTGCACTGTCTGCATCCCATGTTCAGCCTCCGTGCACCCCATATTTGGCCTGTTATGATCCCTGCTGCCCAAAATGGGCGGAAAATGGGGTGCGTGGAGGCCGAAAATGGGGCACGCAGAGACTGGAAATAGGATGCGGAGGCCAAATATGGGCCACGTGGAGGCAGCAGTAGACTATGGCAATCCCTGCAGGCTGAAACAGCTGATCATCGGAGGCCGATCCTACCAACAGTCAGCTGCTTGTGCTAATCAGGCTATGCTGAAGCTGAAACAGGCTGTTTGCTATTAGCTGCAAGGAGGCAAATTGCTGGGAGGCAGAGGCTGGCGGATGGGGGCCAATGGGTGGGCAGGGCTTCAGCAACATTTGCTGTATAAGACACACAGACATTTCCATCCACTTTTGGGGGTGGAAAAAGTGTGTTATATGCTCCGAAAAATACAGTATACAGTCTTCTAGTGTGGACATTTGGACTAGGTACTCTGAGGTACTTAGATTTTAGCCAGCTTCATACTGGAGGAGGCATTTCTTAGCATATATCTTTTTAGTAGAGCTGTGCAGCATTCTGGATTCACAGAAAAACGGTGATTTGGAGGGCCAGTGTCCCATCTTTTGAAATCTCCTTAAAATAAGTCTAGCTTATTTATTTAACATAACTGTCCTTGCAGTGTGCAATCTCCTTTGCTCTTTCAGTTCCAGATTGCTGCACAGTCCTACTCTTTAGTTTCTTAAAGTGCAACTAGTCCACTAATTTGGGCCCAGTTGCTCACTGAAAGCCAGTGCATAGACAAAGTGTATGTATTCAGGATGGTATATAATTTATATTTTTGTCAGTCATACTATAAACCAGGGGAAGTTTCCAAACCAAGTTCAAGATTTGTAACATGTTAGAATAATGTTATTTATGTGCATATTATAATAGCATGCATAATCAAAGCAAGATTATCTCTTGGAGGAGCAACAACACTGCAAATTTGAGCATTCATATTAAGGTCAAGATCAGGCAAACATTCCCTGAATAAAAATTTTCCAATTAACAAAGAATCAAGCTTTACTTCCTTTGTTGAGCATCTAACATCAGTACTTCCATTTTACTATGGTGAAATGGGTTGTCAAGTCCTAGACGTCTCCATTATTGTTTCAAGATTTCTATTGTCTTACTGGATTATTTTGTGAAGAAGAAATAAAGCTGGGTGTCATCAAAATATCGATGATACTTTATTATGAATTTCTAAGTTGATCACCCATTTAATTAGAAGGTTATGGAAACCACGGAGTAACCTATTGGAGTATACTAATTGCTAATTCCAGTGTTGTGATAGTAGACTTTTCAAAATGCATTCCCTTGTAAAGACAGAACTGTTAAACAGTACTTCTAAGTTCCTTAAATGATAGCTAATATTACTCTAATTTTTCTTTTCTTTTTTGTCATTGAGTGTTTAGATTTTAGGAAGCCACAAGAGGGCATGCATGTCATATTGCCAACTGCCCAGAATTTTATTTTACAAATTGGACCAGAAAATATATAAATATATAAAGACTTGTATATGACTTTTAATAAACTAATATATATTCCTTTGTAGCCATAACAGTCTAAATGATGCATACATCTAATACTGCACCTTTTATGACATGCTATACTATATTGATAGTATATGTCTTCAATAAAATTCAAAGAGCTTAAAGTTTTTTTTAAAGGAGTAAAAGCATTGGTTTTATTACAGATTTTATTACATATTGAAATAGAATGAATAAAGCGTATGCTTAATTTCTCCCTAAACATTGTTACAGAATTACATTCAGGGAAATAATTGTTCCTTCAGAAAGACAGAATAATTGTTTTTGGAAATAGGGGATTTCAAAAACATTGAGAATTAGTGGTTTTAAGAAAGGGTTTTGCAGAAATGTATGATGAAAAGCAATATGGAAAATATTAATTGATCTGTTTTTTTTTCCCTACCAGCTATCGTGCTGATACTCAGACATACCAGCCGTACAATAAAGATTGGATAAAGGAGAAGATCTACGTTCTTCTCCGCAGACAAGCTCAGCAAGCAAGCAAATAATGGGGCACTGAGGGAGGGTGTGGACATCAGGTGTGTACAGCATTCTGTAGTGAAAGTCTTGTATTGTAGCCCACTGTTCATTCTTATAAACCTATGACCAGGACAGAGTCAGAGCTGTAAGAGACTTGGTTCAATTCCAGAAGAAAATGTCTTTTACAGAAGTTGAATTTTTCATTTTTCACTTCTTTTAGTTTATTTTGTTCAAGGTCCTCAAGATTATTCACATCTCCTTTGCCACCGTTGCTATATGTACTCCTCAGAGAAGGGGACATCAATAGTATTACTTGGAGGCAGTGAAAAATCATAGTGAAAAATAAAATAAATGCTCTTTAGTTAAACATATTGAGTGGTGGTTTTATGAGCTGGGTATATAATACGCAGATCCTTTATTTATTTATTTTTAAAAACCTCTTTTAATATATTTTCCAGTTTATACTGAGATTCCGAGTTCACACATTAAGCCAGATGGAGTGTAACTATAATTGCTTGAATAGCTTTACACAATACATTAAACTATAAACCAGGAATGGGCAATCTGTCACTTCTCAGGATTCTGCACTGCCAAGTTTTGGTGATAAAATTGTCACATTTGGGATCCCCCCCACCTCATTTTTAATAATTAGGATTAAAATGGGTGAAGCTTTTGGATTCCATCTCTGCTGTTGCCCTTCCTCTCCTCTAAACCAATCCTAAATTCGTATTTTTGGAGTTGATTAAATACAAGCTTGGCAGTTTGATAGGATTTAAAGATGGAAATAGCATATTGATGGGAATCATAATGCTTCCATTTCACCTTGCAATAGGGCCACCAGATTATTATTGTGTATTAAATTTATATGCTGCTCGTCTCATCGTTCATAGTGACTGAGTGGCTTACAGTGTAATAAAATGTAGAAAAACAAAACATTAAAATTACAAAAGATTTTAAAAGATGTAGAATTCTTGGGTGCCGTGTAGTAGCTATCTGAAGGCTTGCAGTCCAGATCTGTAGATTAAATTTCCTCAGAACAATTCAGGGAATAAAGGTGGTTTAGGGGCAAGAATGGAAGAGAAAAGAATTTCAATCTTAAAATATGAAGAAGAGCCAGAATATTTTGGTTTTGCTCTTTTCAGTGATTGGGTTCCAGTAGCCTCTCTCTGCCCTTTAGACGTTGCCCATTCTAAACAGAATCAAAGGTTTATGCATTGAGATAAGCAAAAATGAGAAAAACTACATATTTATTGTTCAGCACAACATGCAAATCTAGCTTTGGGTTGCCACATCATAACATTTCATGCAAAATAAAAATACAAACGAAACAGTCTCTTTGGAATTTAGTGCTATAAACTAAGCCTGTGTTCACACTGGTTGCTGTATTAACACTTAAAATAATTCATTAGGAAAAGTTGTATTCTATAAATCACTGCAATTGAAGTTTTTGTTATCCCCATACTGACTTTGCTCAGAAGCAAGTGCTTTCTCAGTACAATACAGTTCCAACCGCTGTTTCAAAACTAGTAAGCAAAGGAAGTACTTCAAAACATTTCATATACCAAAGAAGCAAGCTAGAATGAAAAATTTTGCTTTTGGAGTGATATATGTCAAATTCTTACTATAAGTTCTAAGAGGGTTTTTTTATTGCATTTAACATGACAGAATGTAAAGTTGTGAATGGGATTCAGAGTTGCTGATCTATTAATACAGAGGATCTAGTTTTGATTTAAGGTCAGCAGATATTACTACTTGTGGAGAACAGTGTTATTGCTTATGATGATACTGTTTGGCTGGTTCTCTCTGCACCCTCCCTGTTGCCTCCATGTGCAGCTAGTTCACCCCCTGTGTTGCACCCTGAGTAGTGCACAAGCATGAATCAAACAAACTAGCAATCTTAGGCAGCCAAATTACTCTGTAAAAACAATATACACTCCCTGGCTCTTGATGTACAAATGCCATAGACTAAATAAACACTGTTACCTTTCATGTTCCAAAGGATCTTCCAAATTTTCAGGACAGATTTGCAGGGGTCAGAATGGGAATCAATCAATCCTTCAGAAACCATGTTCTGTGGGTAGAGTCTGTATCACAGACAATCTGTATTTAATTCAGTATGTTTAAACCTTGGAGGATATAACACTAACTAAGCAAAATGGTCTTGCAACTTTACTTGACATTTTTAATTGATTGGATTGGATTTTTATATTGGTTTTTAATTTAGAAGTATCTCCAACAACTTAAGCAAAAGCCAATTATATTGGGATGTTCTGTTTCCTCTGATACACAGCTTTGCTGCATATCATTGCCACTTCATTATCACAAAATCTAATTCTCATTAAGCTGTTCTGGCTGGCTTCTATCTGCTTTTACGTCATTGCATTCTTCTGAATGTGAGGTTAGATAGGTGACTCGGCTGTGTTTCTAGAATATTCCTGGTCTGTACACATTTCTTTTCAGTGTTCAAGGATAGAGAAGAATAACACAGCGGTTTGAATGGATTGGCATGGTAGTATATAAAATGGGTTGCAGCATCTATTGAGGAAATTGAAGAAATACAATTTTATTTCCTTAATACTAAAGATAAAAAAACCTATTTTGCACATATGCATGTTTATAGTCTTTAGCCTGGCGGAGAGATATATAATATTCCAATGAATTCTACAACTGGCACAAGAGAGAGGAAAAATCTATTCCTATCAACTGAAATCTATTCCTCATCAACTGAAATCATCCACCATTCCCTATCGCAAGTGAAATTCTACAGTGTACAAAGCTTGATTCAGTCCAGAATGCCTGAGTAGGGCATTGGTTATTATGTCTATGGTTTTTACACTATAAGTAAATAAAAACACATACTTTCAACAACTGTAAAAATAATCTGAAGTTTACAGTTCAAAAGTTAAATATCTGAGATATTACCTCAACTTGCATAGAATGTCTATTCAGTTTTCATTTGTATTCTGTATATGGAGTGTATTGTGAATACCAAACGTAATAATGAACTAGAGCTCAACTTTATCAGAAATGTTTCTATGATTGCCTGTCTGCAACAAAAAGAAGGTACTTGTATAATCCTCAATTGAAGTAAACTTAAAAGGATCAATTCCTAGAGGTTCTGAGCTGGATGACATGGGAGATTTATTTTTCTGTGGAGTCCTGAGTGATCAGTGAGCTTGGTGGTTTGATCGCGGCTGTGTCATTACCCAACTAAGTAGTATCATCAGTGTCAGTTGAGTGTGGAGCTTGTTTCGTGTTTATATACAGTATCTTGTTCTATTGTTCATTTTATTAATTATTTTATTTGTCCAATTTATACAGGTAGTCCTTGCTGCGTGACCACAACTGAGCCCCAAATTTTTGTTGCTAAGCAACACATTTGTTAAGCTAGTTTTGCCCCCATTTTATGACTTTTCATGTCACAGTTGTTAAGTGTACCACTGCAATTGTTAAATTAGTATGGTTGTTGAGGGAATCTGGCTTCCCCACTGACTTTGCTTGTCAGGAGGTCACAAAGGCCCCATGACACCACAATCGTCATAAATATGAGTCAGTTGCCAAGCATCCAAATTTTGATCACATGACCTTGGGAATGCTGCAGTGGTTCTAAGCATGATAAATGGTCGTTAAGATTTTTTTCAGTGCTGTTGTAACTTCAAATGGTCACCAAATGAATTGTTGTAAGTCAAGGACCACCTGTAATATATACCTACGGATCAAGGTGGTTGATAGGGGTATGGTTTTCCCCTAGGTAATCCCTTGATTATTGTTTTCTGATTCTTTACATGGTGTTAATTCCTCCTTATTTGGATGTTGGTTGCTGCAAAGAATGTTATGATCTTTTTTTGTTTCCTTCTTAGCTTTTTTATTGCCTCTCGAATAGTGTGTAAATGTAATTTATCTTCATGTGTCTAGTGATTTCTGATTTGTTTGAATGCCAAGCTCTCAAGAATTCTCTGGTGTTTTGGACTGAGCACTGGTTAACTAGCACCAATGATGTTACCTAATTGGGAAATGAAACATCTGCAAGCAAACAACCAAGCTCAGAGAGCACCAAGGACGGTTCAATCCTGAGCTGCATATATTCTCTTCTATTGGAATTTATTTTTCTGCTGTGCATCGTACCAAATTAATACTGTTGCATCTCTTCCTCTCGCTCTATGCTATTCTGTACTCAATAGTTCTGCATCACAAACTCCATCTCATTAAGTCATTAAAAGTTGCTGAGAAGGTTTTAAGCAATGCATAAACATGGTTTAAACCAAAAATGCTCATATGAGAATGGATATGTATTTACTAGGACTGTGCAAAGCTCTGTTGGAAGTTAGAACTCCTCCCTCCCCCTAGAGAAATATTCTGGTAGAAACTTAAGGCAGAAACTCAGCCCCACCTTTGCTAAGGACCCATTA
>JANHFR010008020.1:8982-20338 GCA_032468015.1 Mimophis mahfalensis | reverse complement strand
TTTTGACCAACGTTTTCTTTTTTGTTTTTTAAATGTTTTAAAAATTTAAAAGCACAACTATGAAGATATGGGAAAATACCCGAACAAAGCATATGCCATACACATAAATACCTGTGAAAACATAATAGATAGATAGATAGATAGATAGATAGATAGATAGATAGATAGAGATAGAGATAGAGATTTATATATTTATATTTATATTTATATTATGATAGGGCTTCATTATATTTTATGATAGGGCTTCATTTAGTCCATCCTACTTTTTGATGGCATTTGTTTTATTTTTGTTCATTGCCTTGTGCTTAATGGGATGGCAGGCTGAATTAACTGGATATTCCTGCATCTCCACTTTAATTTGGAGCAATCCTATCATTTCCACATAATGAACTGATTCTGTTTTGACTAAAGGTTTTCAATACATCTGAGATATAATACATAATTCAGATTCATTATGAGAATTACGATTGAGCAGAATTTCAGCTTCCTTGGATTTGACTATTGCTGCAATAATGACTCTGCAATCTATGCTAACATGATTTTCTTGGCTATGTACCACCAAAAGTGACATTATTAAGCAAGAAAAACATCTCGTTGGAACCCGATGCCACACAAGTATGTGCCAATTAGAGCTGCCAAATTCTCAGATATTATTCAGCACATCTGGAGAAGGCCATATAGGAGGCTGAAGGAAAAAGCCATTGTTCTCTTCCATCACCAGAAGCTAAAGAACATTCCCAGACTGACATTTTGCTGGAAAAAGCAACAGCTAAAAATGCAAAATAAGCAGCTCTGAGATAGATTTTCCTTTTCTGTCTCAAACCTCTAAATATGTTCCCTCTTCTGCCAGCCTTGTGGTGTTGATAGTGAAAATGTGGAACCCAGGAGGCATATTGGCCACAAATCCCTGATCTGTGAGCTCAGTGGCCAAAATATTTCTGTGAGTGTTTTCTGCATGTATGAATCGATAACCTTTAACGCACAATTCCTGTTTGACAAATTTGTACCATATTTCCAAGTCTGATGATAGCATGCAATCACATTTGACAGCATTAGCTGGCTTGCTAACTTTAGCATCTTAAGGAGTTTTTAAGGGGAATACACTGATAATGCTGAGCAACTAGTAGCAACCATACGATTACGATAGATTTGTGGTTAATTCAGTCCCAATCCTCTCCGTAAATCCTTTCTATAAACTCCATTTTTCTCCTTTACCTTACTTGAAATTTCAGCAGATGACTTCTTTTAATAGGAGGTTCTGACTGTAATTTTGGTTCAGATTTTCAAAGGGCCCAGGGCTACCCACCCATTCTTGTTCTTATTTTAATGCTTTTAAATCTAGAAAGGCATCATTGTCTAGATTACAAAGCATAACCTTAGCATACTTAGGAACTGAACTAAATGCTGAGTAAAGGAAGACATTTGTGTCAGGACTAGTGGAGTCCTCTGAAATTACCAAATCATGCATTCTTAAAACTATCAAACTAATTCTTCATTCTTCACTTCATTCTCTTTCAAGCATTTTTTTAAAAATTAACATGAAATAAATGACCAGTGTTTAAAGGTTTTGTTAAGTTTATCTTCAATCTATTCTTAAGTAGTTCATGGTAGGATATATGATTCCGTCCTCCAATTCTTCCCCATAATAATTCTGTCTGATATTGGTTGGCCCCAAATCATTCAGTAAACCCATGTCTGTGTGAATGTGAACCAGGATCTCCCTGATCTTGGGCTAATAATTTATTGATTAGATTTAATTGGGTGCCATGCTTAGAGAGGCATGATTAACTACAACTTCCCTTGAGTAGAAGAGATTATCCTCACTTCATTTTGATAATTGGCTGATACCCTAGGGATATTTTTCACAATTAACTATATGATCTCTGATTGACTGGGATCACCTGAGGAAAATTTTTAAAAGTGACAGAATGACGTGGAGTAGAATATTGATTTAATTGAATAGAGTAACAATAACTGCAACTTGGATAAAACTATAAATAAATAGCAAAATCCAGCAACAGCATAAACATTTCACAGACCCTGCAATACATTCTGACCTCTGTGACCTGTGCCCTCAACACCTTATAAAAAGTCACCTGAGTTCTGATTAGTCTGATCTCCAAGAGGATCATGTGCAAGGAGCAGGCACCACAATCAAACAAGATCTCTTCCAGATTCCATCAGATGACATTCTTTAATGGAAGAACCTGTGTAGCATGATGTGATGGCACTGATAGATACAGTAATGGCATTGGATGCAGATGTGATGGCATTGATAGATACAGTCAGGACGAAGTGTGGTTCCTCAAATAACATGGCCTGATACTATGAAGGGCTTTTTATATACTGTAACTGCCAGCATTGTGATTTGAACCCAGAAACAGACTGACAATGCAGTTCATGGAGCAGAGACTGTACATTGATCAAATGCATTGCTGCATTTAAATCAGCTGCACTTCAAGTGCAACCCCTTGTAAACACACTGCAGTATTCCATTCAGGTGGCCCTGAAACCTCAGACCACTCAATTTTGCTGGGTTGAAGCTTGTTGTTCTCCCCATTAACCACTGCCCACCACAGCCTTCAGATAAGGAGATAAGCCTTTTACAGTATCACTTGGGCAACTAGGAGTGGAGAGTAAAGCTATGTATCCATAACATACTGATGATGTCTCAACCCATCCTGTTGAATGATTTCCCCTAGTGGAATGGTATAGATCAGTGACCCCCCAACCCTTCGGGCACCAGGGACCTGTTCCTTGGAGATAGGTTTTATTGTGGACCGGAGGGGGTGTGGTTTTGCATGCATCCTGCATCCTGTGGTTGGGGCTTTGCTTGATTGCATGGCCTGGTTGCTGGCATGCCATGGCAGGTCCACAGACTGAGGGTTGAGGCCCCCTGGTGTAGATGTTAAACATGAGTGGAGAGGATGCTGAACCCTGTGGAACCCTGAAATGCAGGGACTGTGATGTAGATCTATTCTCGATCAACATTTACTCAAACTGGCAAGGGATGGAGGAAAGAAGGAAGGAAACTAGTTCATACTAGGCTGCTTGCTCATAGCCTCCAAAGATGATCTAGAGGATACCCTGATCAACGGTACTGAGAGCCACTGAGAGGTCAAAAATGGCAAAGATCCCACTCTCAGGGATGAATTCACCATAATCAGAATTAGCCACGCATCACCTTCTGGGAGGCTTTAGTCAACCAAAAGAACTATGAATCTAATATACAGGTGGCCAAACTAGTAATCCCAAGGACCTAATATCCACTTCATCAGGACCAGAAAATTCCTTTGAGCATATCAAGCCAGAATGAGTCTCAGCCATCTCCATAGGACCTGCTTCAAAGCTAGAGCCTGACTTGAAGCAAATCTGAGCAGCTTCATTTGACAGATGCTTAACATATTCCTCACAATGACCTTGTAAGTAAATTTCCAAGCAAGTCTTCCTAGGAGGACCTGGGTTACCTTGAAAAACTAAATGGCTATCCATGGACACAGCAACACCAGAGAAATACTGACATTTTGCTGTCCTTGCCACCATGAGGTAAGCCTTAAATAGCAGTTCTAACTCATGTTTAGTTGGGTTCACTCCTCATTGTTTCCAGCGGTACTGTAGTGATTTCTTCACCCCCATTTCATCTCCCTTTTCTGTAAACCAATAAGAGTTTCAGAATTCATAGGTGCAAAGAGATGGTGTGATTCATGGTGTGATCTGATCCAAGACCCTGCTAGACTAAAAAAATGCAAATCATGCTAAGTTTTAATTTGGTGCCAATTTCATTCCATATAAATAAAAGTACATACCGTAATTATGCTGCTGCTTTCTCTCCTTCTCTCTTTCATACACACATCCACATCAGTCCTACTTTCAAAAGATGTATTACCAAACCATATCCAAATGCCTCTATCCCATCTTAGTTTTCCAAGAATATATGAACATTATTTAGGTATATCTGCATCTGAAACTAGGTTTTTTTTCTTAACACTTTCATGGTAGCCTTGTTAACGAAGCTGTTTGAAGGAGAGAGATCTTTATAGTCAAAGCAATCCTTTCTCCCAGCTTTGAATTCCACTCTTTTCCTAGTGCCATGAGGTTGAAGGTCTGGGGAATATCTGATTAATATTCCTAGAGAATTGCAAGCTGTCTCTCAGTTCAGTTGGGGAAGTCTGGGGAAAGCAGAGCCAGATGGGGCTTGGCCAAAGGGCATGGAGGAAGGCATCATGTTTCCTCATTTGAAATAGCTGTGGGCAACTATACTTTGTGTTTTGCTCAGATCTCATGTTTGCTTTTCACCGAAGCTGAGCAAGAACCATCATGCTTCCCTTCTTTTCATGTTTTTATTAACCCCAATCTGTCTCTCAATCCTACTAGCTTCTGAATAAGTGGGGTGCTTTTTAAATGAGAGAACAAATGGCAAAGACATTATGTGTCAACTTTGCAGATTGTCAAAAGGACAATGCATCTTGAAACTATGAAATTATTGTTGCTGGCAGGGCAAGTATTTTTGCAATGATCCAGGCCATTTGCACTATGATGAAGAGGATACTTATCCTCCAATAAAATGCAGAAAGTAATAACATTTACTCTGGAGGAGAAGGAGGAGGAGGAATGTAAGAGATTATCAGGAATTCTCTACAGTTGTGTGAGTAAGGTAAAAGTAATCTACGTCTGTAATAATGTCAAGAAATCTCTACCTATATATCCATGAAGTTGTCAAGAGTTGTTCTAATCTCAATAAAAATCAGTCTAAGCCATTCCCTTTTATGACTTCCAAGAATATTAAATTCAGCAAGAATACTCACTCCTAAATTGAAAACAATCTAATTGCATCACTCTATGAAATTCTTATGTCTGGTTCAACCATAGATCCAGCCATCCAATTTATGGTGAATGTAGCTCTCCAAGGTTAGAGTAGTGCTTTCCTTCAGTTACAAAAAATCCTTTCAATCTGAGAATCTTAGCAAAACACAAGTATGCACTTCATTGTGGCTTCTCCCCAATGCTGATAACATATCAAAACTAGTAAGGTTCAGAAGTCACAGAAAACTTAGTGGAACACCAAAATTTCCCACCCAAATCTGAGTAAGGGGATAGATGAAATTACCTCTGGGACATACTTACTCTTCTATGCTGTTTCTCACTTGAATGCTTCTATAATTCATGTGCATGCATCTTAAGGTGCTGGGTTTTTGTCTCTCACACAAATGCTGTTGCAATTTTTGTGGGAGCTGAGATCTCTTTTTTTTCAGATAAGCCACCATTAACCAACGATTTCAACTTTGTAGATTATTCACTATTCCTCCTCAGTTAAACAACAACATCAAAAAAGTCATGACTAGATTAATCCAGCCACATATTAAAATCAAGAATTGTCCAACAGACTTTTCTGATTTAATTTTAAAAAGTCTTCCTCATTCTGGAAGTTGTAGTTCCAACATATTTCAATATTTTTTTAATTGAAAAAGACCAACATAGCATATATGGATTCATGAGAGAAACCTAAAGTTATCCTCTTTGCCCAGATAAATTGAGTACTTTAAAGTTAACATATAAAAAAGTAACAATAAGGATCTCTGTTATGCATCCATACATGCTCATTCAAATCAATACATTATTTTTGGTATTTGCTATTCTTTAGACATCATTATATAGGTTTAAGGGCAGTGTGTTTGTGTGCATGTAAACAATGTGCACTAATTGATTTTAATTATAACCACTGCTGTCTGGGATAAAGTTCAAACTATCTATTCTCTAACTCATTGAATAATTTATTTATTTATTATTTATTTATTAGGCAAATTTATATACTGACCTTCTCCCGCAGGATTGGGGCAGTTTACAGGGCATAATGTGGTTTAATTAAAAGTTAATTAACATTTACCTTGCTTTTGTATTCACAGTCAAGATTGTTTATGAGAATGCATTAAAGCTTTTAATTACACACACTATTTCAGAGGGTAAAAGGGACACTATGAAAGGAATTTATGCAGGCAGCAGTTTAAAACTTAATTTAACCTACAGCCCCGTTCCAGTAGAGCAGACTTTTTGGCAGTGCCTTCTAGCTGATCTCTGATGGGGTACAGTTTCATCTTTCCACCAACTTACCGTAGGGAAATCTTGATCGAGTCCTACTCACTTCGTTTTGGGGGCAGAAGCCAGGTAAGGACCTTTGACTGTCTCAGTTGTCTTCAAACATTCTTCCTCTGAACGGCCCGAACTTTCAGCACCAGAGGCCGTGGCCAGCTCCTTCCCTTCCCGGTATGGAAAGCCGGGAAGGAGCCGTTCTTCGCAAACTCTAGTTTTTCTTTCGTCCCTTTTCGATTTCTCCGGTTGTTCCTTTCACTGGGCTGCAGCGGGGGTAACCAGTTTAGATCCTTCAATTCAGTCCTGCCTCGGAGTTAGACGTCCGCATTCACTTTCTCATGATTTTTCAGAACCACGAGTCCTCGGAGCAGCTCCTTCCTGTCCCTGGCGAACAACTCCTTGGGATCCTGGCACTTTTGAAAGCTTTTTAGTGTTGGCGGTTTCTGCTTGGCTGAACTGGCTCGAGAGCTCCTCCCCTTTGGGGACAGAAGGAAGAAGACCAGCCGGAACGACACGCCCCAGCGTGAGGGATTTAAAACAAAAACAAAAAATAACAACCTTCGGCGTTTTCACTAATATCTGGGTCTACAAAGCAGTTGGAGTTTCGAACTTCCCAAACGTTGGAGCTTGGAAGACGAATCATCTCAGGTTAGGGGAATGGTGGGGAAGAGTAAAGAGAGAGATGACATTTGCTCTTGCACAGAGACTGTTGTGACCGTCTCCTAGAGAAGCATTGGAACTACGTGTTTGCTGATCCCTATCAGAATAACTTTTGATGGCAGCTAGGCATCAACTCAAACACCCCACCCTATCCCACAAAATTATTTTTGGGCAAAAATCAATTATTTAATTAATATACAAAAATATCAGAAGACTTAAGAGCTTTTTGAAAATCAGATTCCTGTGAAACGATGCATTCCCAAAAACAGAGAAGTTGCAAAAGAGAGGAGGCAGTAATGGGGCACTTCCTTGAAGCTATTTGGGAGTGAGTGAAAATTGTTTGCATTATGAAAAGGACCAGCTTTGGCATTCTTTCATGCAAATAAGACCAAGACTGGCTACTGACAGTCATCAGCTGGAGAAGCCAGGCAAGAAGATCCTGGTGAAGTTTGTCCCAACTTATATTCTGCTGAGACAGCTTCAATTTATTTTTATTTATTTTATTCATATTTATATACCGCCCTTCTCCCAAGGGACTCAGGGCGATTAAAACAGCAAAAGTACAAAAATTTAAAAAGATTAAATTAATTTTAGCCCCAGACAGACAACAATCAAACTAAAAGAAACCCCTCAGCCCAGGCCGGCCAGTTCGAATAGCCAAGTCTTGAAGTCCTTCTGGAAAGAGCAGAGATCAGGGGCCATCCAGAATTCCACCAGCAATTGATTCCACAGGGTGGGAGCCCCCACCGAGAACGCCCTCCCTCTAGGAGCCGCCAGCCGACACTCCATGACCGGCGGGACCTGCAGGAGCCCTGCCCTATGTGAACGTACTGGGCGGTGGGAAGATGAAGCCGGCAGCAGGTATTCCCGCAAATACTCTGGACCCAAGCCTTTCAGGGCTTTACAGGCCATAACCAGCACCTTGAATCTCACCCGGAGGGCAACCGGTAGCCAATGCAGCTTGTGGAGAAGAGGTGTTACATGGGAGTATTGGAAACCCACATCACAACCTGTGCAGCCACATTCTGCACCAGCTGAAGCCTCCAAATGGTCCCCAAGGGCAGCCCCATGTAGAGTGTGTTGCAGTAATCGAGCCAAGAAGTCACAAGCGCATGAGTAACTGTACGTAGGGCGTCGCAGTCCAGATGAGGGTGCAATTGGTGCACCAGGTGAATCTGGGCAAAGGCCCCCCTGGCCACGGCTCCTATATGATCTTCCAAAGTAAGCTAGGCATCCAGGAGGACACCCAAATTGCAGGCCCTATCCACAGGGGGTAACACCTCACCCCCTATAGACAAAGATGGAACAGGCTGGTTACTCCACGATGCCGGTATGCACAGCCACTCAGTCTTGGCGGGATTCAGTCGAAGTCTGTTTCTCCCCATTCAGACCCTAACCACCTCCAGCCACCGGGACATCACCTTGAGGGCATCACTGGGTTGGTTTGGAGTGGATATAAAAAGTTGGGTATCATCAGCGTGATGATGATACCCCACTCAAAGCCACAAATGATCTCACCCAGCGGCTCCATGTAGATGTTGAACAAGAGAGGTGAGAGAACCGACCCCTGAAGCACCCCACAAGTGAGGGGCCTCAGGGTTGACCTCTGCCCCCCTGCCAACACCCACTGCGAATGGCCAGTGAGGTAGGAGGAGAACCACCATAAAATGGTGCCTCCCACTCCCAGCCCCCTAAGCCCTCGCAACAAGATACCATGGTCAATGGTATCAAAAGCCGCAGAGAGGTCTAAAAGGACAAGGACAGAGGAACAACCCCTGGCCCTGGCCCACCAGAGATCATTCACCAGTGTGACCAATGCTGTCTCAGTGCTGTGCCCAGGCCCGAAGCCCGATTGGTAAGGGTCCAGATAAATGGCTTCCTCCAGGAACAGGGGAAGCTGACGAGCCACCACGCTCTCAACAACCTTTGCAACAAAGCGAAGTTGGAGACTGGACAAAAGTTATTTAAAACAGCTGGGTCCAATGCCAGCTTCTTGAGGAGGGGCCTCACCACCGCCTCTTGATGGAGGTGAAGTTACCCTCCCACAAGGAACCAGATATTACCACATGGAGCCAGCCGCATGACTACTTCCTGGCTGCATACACCAGCCAGGAGGGACATGGGTCCAATAAACACGTGGTGGAATTCATCCTCCCCATTATCCTGTCCACCTCCTCAGGAGTCACAGAGTTGAAATCCTCCCAGATAACCTGCTCAAGACTGCCTGGTTCCTCCTGGCATGAGTCTGCCCAATCAGAGTCCAGACCAGCCCAAATCTGAGCGATTTTGTCCATGAGATGTTGACTAAATTCCTTGGCTCGTCCCTGCAGAGGGTCACCCACAACCTCCTGATTAAGGAGGGAGCGGGTGACCCTGAACAGGGCAGCCGGGTGATTCTCAGCAGACACGATGAGGGCAGAGAAGTAGTTAGACTTCGCCGCCTCCATCGCCATGATATAAGATCTTGTAAAAGATCTCAATCGTAATTGGTCAGATTCAGCCCGGGTGGACTGCCAACCGTACTCTAGGCCCCATCTCTGACACTTCATCTCCCGGAGCTCCTTGGAAAACCAGGGGGCCTGCCAGGATCTGCGCTGGTCAGGGGCCGCAAGGGTGCTACTCGGTCCAGCGCCTCAGTAGCTGCCTGTTCCCAGGCTTCCACCAAGGCGTCGGCTGAGTTGCGGGCAAGAGAGTCAGGTATAGACCCAAGCACCAACTGTAACCATTCAGGATCCATAAGGCGCCTGGGGCGGAACCACCTGATCAGTCCCACAGCCCAGCAGTGGGGGGCAGCATAATGGAAACCTAGCCACAGGCAACAGTGATCTGACCATGACAGGGGGAATATAGATGGAGAAACATCCCCCCCCCAGATCAGTTAGCCACTGCCCAGATAAAAACACTAGGTCGAGCGTGTGCCCCGCCTCATGAGTCCGGCCTTGAATGACCTGGGTCAGGTCCATGGCTGTCATGGAAGCCATGAACTCCCGAGCTAACCCAGATGAACCCCCCCAGAGAAGGCAGGTTGAAGTCCCCCAGAACCATAAGTCTGGGGAACTCCACCGCCAACCCCACGAGGACATCGAGCAGCTCGGGCAGGGCTGTGGCTATGCAGCTGGGCGAGAGGTACGCCAGCAACACACTCAACTGAACCCTCAGGGCGCAGCTCAGGAGGAGGGACTCACAGCTGCCAATCTGTGTGACAGTGACCTCCCGCAGACATAGAGTCTCCCTTACAACAACTGCCACACCCCTGCCCCTACCCTGGCCCTAGGGCAGTGAAGCATGCAAAAACCCGGCCGGCATAGCTCCATCAGAGGGACACACACACCCCTCCCTCTGGGCCCAGCCGGGTCTCTGCAATGCAAGCCAGGTCTGCAGCTTCCTTCTCAATCAGATCTCGAATGAGGAGGGCTGTATTCGCTACAGACCTGGCGTTCAAGTACACCACCCTGAGCCCAGGCACCTGTATGTATGTATTTATCCTGTGATGGTTTTTGGAAACAGGAACAAGTCAGTCAGATTACATTTTTTTTGTTGGTGATAAAAGAAGGGGCTGTGCCATCTCATTGATTGTGTGGTCACTACTTTTCTCTCTATTGTAGTACTGTCCTTAAAGACGATATTTCCTGACAGTTCATTCCTCAGCTGTCATGGGCTCCACAGACTTCAGGGCTCCACTGAAGTCTGTGGATTCATTTCTGCTGCCTCTAATTCATTTCTGCTGCCTATGGATGACCATTAGTGCCCTTCACCCCCACACCAGCATAGTAGGCAGACAATTCTGTGTCTTACCACTTCTTGCCATGCTGCTAGAATGACACACATGACAGATTGTACACAAACACACACAAATACGTCTATCCTTGGATTTACTTCCTGGGTTTAATTAAATTTCTGCAGCATAGAGATCAGATGCACTTATTAAAGTTTAAAAATGACAGCTTCAGGTTCAGTTTGGGGTAGTTATAGTATATCAAACGAGTGCATGCATTAGATAGATCAGGGCTGAACAACCCTCTGATATTAATGAACTGCATTTCCCCACATCCCTCACAATCAGTATCTTGACTGGGGCCATTGAGAGTTGTAGTTCAACAACATCAGAAGGGCCACTGGTTTAGCAACTTAAAATGAGGTCACATACAATATTCTTGATCAGAAATTTATTTTACATTTGCCATGATTTACATTCTTAAAATGACATCCAGAAGGAAAGGAAAGAAGGAAGGAAGGAACTCTGGGTGGCATTGGTATGGCATAAATCTGGTAAATAAATAAATAAAAATGACATCCAGAAGGAAAGGAAGGAAAGAAGGAAGGAAGGAATGAACGAACAAACAAATGAACAAACTCTGGAAGACATTGGTATGACATAAATCCAATAAATAAATAAATAAATAAAATGACACACAGAAGGAAAAGAAGGAAAGAAGGAATGAATGAATGAAGGAACTCTGGATGACATTGGTATGACATAAATCCAATAAATAAATACCGTATATACTCAAGTATAAGCCGAGTTTTTCAGGCCCAAAAATGAGCTGAAAAAGTCACCCTCGGCTTATACTCGGGTCAGTGCTGCTGGCCCCCTGGAATGTTGGAAAAC
>JANHFR010008019.1:148910-163540 GCA_032468015.1 Mimophis mahfalensis | reverse complement strand
TAAGAAAAAAAATCATGGTTGTATTCATGACTATTTGCTGACATAAATGTCTTCTTTGTGAATTCAAAAAAAGTTAAAGAGTAGTCTATAAAATATCTTACTCCTAATACATTTAAAATATTTAATGTAAAATCACCTCTAAGAATAGCAGAACAATTGCAAAGAGATTTTTTTGTGCTAAGAGACATACTAGGAATAACATTAAAAAAAAAGAGCACCACTTGACACAACCAAATACAAAGGGATTTAAAGTACTGCACTTTATTCTAAGTCTTTCCCCCTCACTCCCTTTCAGCTTTTCTGGACTTTAGCTTTTCAAACCGATGGAGCAAATTATAACCCTTTGTGAACAATTGACTGTCTAGCAAAAGTAGCTCTGTAAGAGAAGACTCAACTAAATCAAATAAGTAATGTTTAAGGTTATCTTTAGTCACTGGTTTTTATGATAAATTAGTAACAGAGAAAGAACTGTGTACAATTTAGATATTTTAGAGTGATTACCTGAACTAAATTTGGAGTCAAGAGTTAACATACTTGCCCACTAAAAAGATAGTACTTACATTGACTTTTTTATGAGTTCAGTGAATGTTCTTATACTATGATTATGGTTGGAACCAGCCTATTGCTAGATACTGAAGATTGTGCTTATGTTACAATAAACAAAGTTCCCGGCTTACTGAAGATCAAGTAATAATGGTTTATTAAGTGCAACTATACAGTTTTGCTTTGTTTTTCATTGTTATTGGTCCTATATGCTTTTCCCAGAAGAGCAAAAACTTTGTAGCAGGGAAAGTAGGTGAGCTCACTTGTAGACTGTTTCGCTAATCAACAACGGATATTTTCCCTATGTAGGTGACACCGTACCTAGTTCTCTGGTAGAAGGAACTTTTTTTATAGAGAAACAATAGTCACATAGACATAATAATGACCAATAGTCAGAAACTGAATACAGGAATACAGAGTCAATAGAGGTAAATCAATGAGAATGTTGCTACTTTATCTAAATGTCTGGTCCTTCCTCCCACCACTAATTTTCTGTTTTGTTAGGTAGTTTATAAATGGTAGACAGAGGTTTTATGCTCATGTAGCACAAAAGGATTTAGTGGATCTATCTTGTGCAGCAGGTAAAAATCAAGGGTAGAATTGAGCTTTAATTAGAGGTGCTGCTGAAATTAATGTTCTGTGGTTCATCTGTTATTCCATCCTGAACAAGAACTCATCTTTATCCTCCTACTCAGGCTGCCACAAAACATTTATTGTCATTCTTAGGAAGGGAGGCAGAATTCTGTTTTCTCAGCTGTTTTCTCAGATACAGTTGTTAACGAAATACTAGAAGCTCTGGGGAATATTATTTTCCAAGGATTGCTGATCACCAGTTTAGCACCAATGGTCCCAAGCACCATATATTTAGACATGCTGATAGTGGAAACAATGACTCAAAGAATAAAGGTTTTTTTCTTCCCATTAATGTTAACATAGTTCAATAGCTGCTAGACTGAGGTAGGTGAAACCCGGGTTTAAGTCTACAGTCAGCTGTAGAAGGTTAGTGGGTTACTTAGGGCCAAGTGCTTTCTCTAAGCCAAACTTACAGGGTTCTTGCTATGGGGAAAAGGGAGAGCCATGAATACCCTCAAATTTTTTGATAAAAGACCATATATAAATCTAACAAATAATAAACAATTTATTACCAGATATATTGGATGGGCAGCATAATTGGTGGGCAGCATAATTGATAAAACTGTAGCAGGAAAGGGATATGATTTGAGCTAGATAGCTAAGAGGGCTAGCAAGTTGAATGGGCCAATGTTGTACTACTCTTGATCTGATAGGTATGAAGATACCAATATAAATGGTATTAAAAGGAAACCGGGCAGATACATGGCAGAGTAAGCTCTCAGTGACTACCCTTGACTGTTCTGTACTATTTACTTGAATCATAAACAGCACTCCCTAAACACTATGTGTCAGTCGCTTATAAATATGGCTTGGCAGCTGCTGGGGAGAAATTTTAGAAGTGGCCTATTCCTCCTTTTTACCTTTCATATTTCTGGATGCATTTAAATGTTCTCTATGTGATCTGAATGTTAGACTATGGTTGCTTCTTGTAATCATAGAAAGAGAGCTTTAAATATTCTTGCACTTGGATTACAAATTTGTCTGATGGAACTTGCTTAATTTCAGTTAAGCAAGTCAAATTGGGAAGGGAAGAAATTTCTTCAATTAATCAACTAGGATTTTTTAATTCCATTATTTTAATATTTTTTAAAATTATAATTATTGAAAAACATCATTCCAAAAAGCATTATCAAATTTGTGACTGGGATAATTCTAGAAGATTTAGAAATTGTGATACTTTGCAGTGTAGCAAATAATATGGAAATTTATGACATAATAAATAAATTATAAATCATTTATTTAATTATCGGCCACTTTTTTATGGAAAAACTCAAGGTATAATACAAAGGAGGCTTTTAAAATTTTGTTGCAATAGACAGAATCTTCTCAGATATATTTGAGTAAGAGTGGCTCAAAGTCACCCAGTGGTAGACTGGTGGGTTCATCTTGCATCTGTCTGGTTCAAATCCAGAAAATTTATTCTCTACAGGTCATTACATTTTATGTTAGAGATTTCTAAACTTTTTCAAATCACTGAACCTAGCGAGAACAAAAATTTCCTGGAACCCCTGATCAAAAATCAAAGTTGGCTTTGTTTGGATAAACTTTTTTACATTTCTTTTTGCATTTAATGTCTCATAGAATGTCTCATCAAGTTCTCACAGAGCTAAAGGAAACATGGCCAGTCTTCATGCTCTATAGAGTTTAAACACATCTGGAGTTTACCACTTGAGATGCTGAACCTGACAATGTCTGCAGAGAACATGATAGGATGCAGGCAGGATACAAATCAATTTGCCAAATTCTGTTGCATTGTAAATGCATGTTGTATTATGTAGTAATCTTGCAGGGAAGAACTGATCTAAACATGATTTTAGAAACTGAAGGACTATAATGGCTTGAGCCCTAATACTATAGTTTGTTGGTTCCTGGATGCTTTTGCTCAGATTGCTCTCTGATTGGTCTCTGCATAGGGAGCTCTGCTTGGGTTGAAAAGTCAGGGCAAGTTTTAGATATCACCTTGCACTTTATATGATGAGATTTATTATTAACTGAAGCACCTGCTTCCATGTTACATTTGCAGCCTTTGCACTGTGAGTTTATTATTGGTCTAGTTATGAATACTTAAGTAAAATTAAAGACAAAATTGAGGGGTCTCTGATGTCCAGGTTTGTAGAGTTTAAAGACCCCTTGAATAAGACCTTGGGGTAAGAGGTTTAATATTGAGTTAATTACTGCAGGTATTCTGAGGCATGCCAACATTTGATGTTAAAAATATTTCTTAGTCACAATAATTCTGTTCTTGCCATAATGGAAAAAGGGGTGAAATAGCAAACTCGTTATGTCATTAAAAATCTTACAAAGTAGGTGACAAATCTAAATGTGATTCTGCAGCAGCCATTAAAATCTGAGGATTTTTGTAAAGGCATCTATCAAACCATACTCGTCCTTGTTTGCAAAATGAATGAATGTATAAAGCAACTTTTGGAAATATGTCAAATTCTAATTTAGAAGTAGGGCACCAAAATTGGACAGAAAATTGAAGGGAACTGCCACACTGCCTACTTTTCTAATCCTGTTATGAAGAAAAAGGAAAGAAAAGCACGTAAGAGTTATTTGCTTTTTCTATATAGCCTCTTCCTCCTAGCTAACAAGAACTTTTATGATTATTTGTTTTAAACACATTATAAAGCCAGTCTTCAATTAGCAACAGTAATTGGAGAATTTTCCATAATTCCATTATGAGACCTTGCTTTTTTAAGTGGCTATCCCTGGGAACGATCTCTTTCTTTCCCCTTCCCACAATGATAGTCCAACTCTGGGTGCCTTTAGAAAAGCCATAAAAACCTGGGTTTTTATCTAAATGTGTGAATCTAGTTGAGGGGAGTTCTCTTTTGGTGGTTTCATAATCCTGCTTGATCACCATTTTATATTTTATACACAGGGCTATTATTTTTTAAAAGTTGTATACTTTTGTTATTGTTATTTTTGTTGTGTGCCATCCAGAATAATCATTTGAGTTGAGTGGCCTTGGTATGGCATGCATAACTTAAGAACAAATGTGGAATTTTAGCCATTCTCTTGTTATGACTGGCAGGTCATAACAGGTCATAATAAATAGGAGGGTTTTTTACCATGCTCATGATCTCTACATGATGCTCAATTTTAATAGTTCATTTTATTCCAGCAATAAATTTTCTCTGTTTGTTTGCAGCACTAAAGTTTGATATCTTGGTTGTAAAGTTTATAATATTCTGATATTAGGGTAGGCATTACCCGTATTTGCAACAGATTTCTCTTCATTCCCATTCAACAGGAGGTTTGAAGTACAGCACAACCACAAGTTTAGAGTCACTTAGAAGATGGCTGCATACAGTTTTGAATCCTGCTGACATGTCACCGTGATTGCTGCCCCTTCAGATGGATGTTTGAATTCAACTTACTGGTGTATTACCTTGTCTATGGAACTGCTGAGTCCAGCAACAGTTAGTTATTTACAATTTTTATATTCCCCTCCAGAACACTTTTGAAAAAATTATTGTTCTTGCACATTGCTGAATAAATAGAAAACAAATAGTTGTGGAAAAATATATTGCTCCTAGAGCAGGAATGGGATTCTTGTGTGAAATTCATCTTTTAACTGGATTCAGTTCATTTCATTCATGTTTTGGTAGTCACTTGGAAAATCACTTTGATTAAATTTTTCAAATTGTGATCCTCTCTCTCTCTCCCTCCTTCCTCCCATATGACCATCCTGCTCAGTGTTTTCCTGTGAGTAATGTTCCTGAAGGGTCTACATAGGAGCAACTCCACACTAGAATATAAAGGTTCAACCAATGCAATACAATTCAGATATGTAAATAAGCCTGGGAAGCTAAAAGCCACAAGTCTTAGAAGACCACTTTTGTTCTCTAGCCAAATAGTTCATTAAAGGTTTTGTAGTTTTAACCTGGCAATGAACCCTGGACCTCAGCTGGAATCCATTCTGTCTATTTGAAAATGATTCAGACATTGGCTTCAGGTTAACCGTGCTAGCAACATGAGACTCACTATGCATCTGTTTTGCAGGAAATCAAGCATGGCCTCCCTTGCTGCTTTTTTTCCCCTGGTGGGAGTTGTCAGCAACAACTGTCAGAACTTCAAATGCAGGTGTTCTAAAGGCCAAAATAAATGTAAAATAAAAAGCATTGCCAAAAAAGGCATCTGCAAAGATAAATGGACTCTGAATATTGAACTATGTATGTATGTATGTATATATGTATGTATGTGTGTGTGTGTGTACATACATATATACATACACACATGTACATAGATACAAACATACACATCATACATATACAGCAGTAGTGGGATTCAAATTTTTTCACTACTGGTTTTGTGGGTGTGGTTTAGTGGGTGTGGCTATGCTGTCAGCCTGTCAAAGGTGGTATTTGCCAGTGTCAGCCAGTCAGAGGTGGTTCTTTGAATCAGTCAAAATTATCTCTACCGGTTCTCTGGAACCTGTTGGAACTGGCTGAATACCACCTCTGATATACAGAGAATGTTACAGAGAGGAGAGGCAATGGCGGAGAAGACTCTTTCCTTAGACTTTGCCAGTCAAAATTCTTTAACTGATGGAATCTGCAATATGCTTACTTTGCCTGTATGCATGTATGGAGCACACATCCAGACATACTTGAAAAAAAGATAGGAAGAATTTGATAGGAAATATGTGTATTCCATTGTGCGGGGTGTTGATTTTGTTTGAGGAACCTGAATTTGAATATTAGAATTTTAGCCACATTATTTGGTGATGTTCACAAGCTTCCAGTCATGAATGTGTTCTGGAAATCAAATCTTTTACCTAAGACAGGAAAAACATTATAATTAGTAATAATTTTCTATTCACTGGTATGTCATTAACATTTTCTGGGTAATAAATGTTTAGGCTTCAATAGCAGCTCTTCAGTCCTGGCTGCTCATATCTTATGGGCCTGTGACAGAATACATGCCTTGCATGGAAAAGCCTCCAATTCAATCCTTGGCATTTGCTGGAGCAGTGAAAAAAAATCTGTATATGAATGTATGAACCTTGAAGGATAAAGGAAGGTAGTAGCAAATTAGGGCAACTGACAAAATAATGTACACTGCACCCTTTATGTATTTGTGATGTTGTGACATACAAAATACTCACATAATAAGAATGGACACATACGTAACCATAGGAAGTAGGTCTTTCGATGATAGTAATACCAATAATATTCTCTAATGCATGTACCTTCCAAATATGTAGAGTTCTCTATATACAATTCAGCAATGCTGGATGGGGAATTCTAGCAAATAAACGTCATGCATATTTCTGCAAAAAACAGTGAGCTCAGCCTGAAAAAGCTTCCTGGGAATAGATAATCCATAATGTGATGCGGAACCAGTGCAGTGATGCAAATCAGTCACCACAGAATAAGCTACTGTGTAGTCATACAGTCTAAAGATCTTCGTTGTCAATGGCACAGAGTCCTAAAATATGCATGTAATTGTCATAAAAAAGCTCAGGAAACCACATGTGTAATCATATATAGTAATCAGCAGTCAGCCCAATAATGATTTTACAGTTGAAAAGCTTAGCAACTAACAAATGAGTTTGGTACACAATGAATAGACAATAATAGACATAAAAAGCATTAATTTTTTCCACTTCAAAAAGAGTTATGTATGATTCATACTCAAAGGTATAGTACACAAAAGAGCGATGTTACATCTAACTTTTATGCTTCTGCTGTCCATAAAATAAATTAGGTATCTATAACGATAGATCTAATGTGTTGTACTTGGCATGAAAACTCCACTGAACACTTCAAATTCTCATTAAATTGTGTCCTTGTAGAAAGAAATATCTTCATATTTTTTCTTCCCACTCTGCCAGTGATTTTTATGTCTTCCTGACTTAATTTCACAAAGTATTTGTCTACCTTATCAAAGACATTAAGCATTCAACCCAAAAGTGATATATAAATTGACTATGCAGTATAGGATATGGGATACAGATAATAATTTATTGCTAAAAGTCTATGTCCAAGAATCTTTTCAACAATGGTCAAAACCTGGTTAGAGTTAGATAAAAACACATTGTAAGCCTCCCTGAGTCTTCGGAGAAGGGCGGGATATAAATGGGATTAAAATAAATAAAATAAAAATAAATAAAGATTAATGGCATCCAAGGGGACTTTGTTCTTTTGTGGATGCATAAGAACTCTAAACTGATGCCTTGTTTAACTCCCCCAGGCTCTATCAGGCTCTCTTCCCTAAAACACCTCTTTTTAAAATTCAAATTTACAATCACATCCCAGTAATTCTTTCTATTACAATAACTTAAACTGCTATAGCTAATTACTACTAAGAATATATTTGACCTTAAAGGTCCTAGTCTGTATTTATCCTTTTTTTTAGCCATATGTACCATCGTTCCTAATTGTTATAATATATAGATTCTTTTTTCTCTCTTAGGTTGTAAGTTAATTTGTCCATTTCAGCATAAAAATATCAGAGGAAAGATATGACCCTCAGTTAGTCTGTGTATTTGTGTCTGTCTTGTGTGTTATGTTGTCCACTGATATACATTTTGTATTTTTTCTGAATAATGACACCGAGTGTTTTTAAATGTAATAAATTTAATAAATAATTAATTTTAAAAAATTCAAATTTTAATTAAAACAAGTCTCATGAAAGATTTTATTTTCATATTTTCCTTTCCTAATATTTTCATATTTTCCTTTCCTAATATCCTAGCACTGTTACCAAAAGCTTGTTTGAAAAGATGGAGTATATTAAATAATTTGAAGACATTTTTAAACTTTTTGTAGGAAATGCAAGTCATTTTTAACTGATCCCAAATTATAATAAACATTTAATGAATGAATGCATACAGACATAGAGAGAAAAATAGAAGTAAAAAAATTACGTTAGATCCCTTTTGGGATAGTGGCTTACTGCAAGAGTTCTAAATTCACAGTTACAAGTTGTGCCATATTGAAGTCTGCAAACACAAAGATAGGCAACTTGCTGAACCTGGTCATTATCTCACTCATAGTCGAATCACACTGTGAAAATATAAATGGAAGTAGTCATAATGCACATTTTGGAACTGTTCCCTAGGACTGGCCAAAGAAAGGAAAGCCATGGAAGTTTGGATACATTAACATTAATGTGGCTCAGGATGTGTGTGCTGCATTTAGGTTCACCAAAACAGTATGAGCCAAATATTGTCATAAAAATACTTTTTTCCTTCAAAATAGTATAAAAGAAAATTTCTCACAGCTGCCTTCAAGTGGACGGAGCCACAAATGGTATCTTTTTTGTCTTGCAATTCTTTACAAAAATGTCTTAAGCTACTCATATTCTTATGCCATACCACCCATCCTTTAACATTCTCACTCTTCTCAAATGGGTACTGGTGTCCACACCACCACTTACATTTTGGAAATGCAGCCCTTGTCATATCATGGAAAACTGGGTGCGTTCTCAAGCTGACTGCACCCTGCTTCTAATGCCTGCTAATTGACTGTTAAATGGTTAAATTTGTTATGTTAAGGCAGAGACATACAACCTGCATGCATCTTCTAAAAGCCTAGAATAAGATAATCAGAGGCATTGGAAAGTATCTACCAAAGTATATTTTTAACAATGAAAGAAGAGAAAACGATTAAGTGCATAACTAATCATATTATGTAACAATTTTAATTAAATGTAAATTAAAACTAAATGAAACTATTTGGAATATGGCCCCTGCACAAGAATTTAAAGACAAGAATGTTCCATTAAAATGATGAACATCCTGGCTTTAAATTGTGAGGCCACCTTTATTATATTCTTATAATGCTTGTTTCTTTCCTCCTCAATTGATTGCATGGGGATCCAAGTGAATTGAAGCTTCACATATGAAAATAGAAGAATAGAAGAATACATTCTACACAGTGACACAGCTTTGGGTCTGTAATACACTGAAACTAATAAAGGGAAGAGAAGAAAATAAGTAGAGGAAAATGAGTATGTCAGCATTTTCACTGGAAAAATTAAAATTGATGATGTATTTTGACAGTGCTGAAATGTTCACAAAGTGTATTGATTATCTTTGGCACAGTTTTTCCTTTGAAATTATCAATGGTTTGCAAACTTGTATTAGTGTACAATATTTATTTATTTGCTTGTTTATGTATTTAACGTATTTCTATACTGCCACAACTCTCAGTGACTATAAAAACAGTACACGCAATATATTATATATCAGAAATGATGTATTGCTGTTTTGTTTCTTACCTTAATTAGCAATAGAATTCATCGTATGGGTTCTTCCCCAGTTAAATCTGCTAGTACAGTATAGTAGAAAACCAGTATCACCTATTCTGTCAATGCTCTTCACCTGTCAACATGCCAAACACCAAGATCTGTAGGTTGGCATTTTAGATGAATAATATATGTGCTTTTATCAGCCATCTAAGGTAGACTGCCCTAGGAAACAAAAAACATAAAGGCAAATGGTACTTTCATTATAAGCTTATAGAAACAGATTCTTGCAAATCTGAATGTGCTTCTCATGCAGCCCCTCCCACGTTATTTTAATAAGACATAGAGAGGATCTTGTCTGAGATGCCATCTCATGTTACAGTTCTGGCCTTGACTCACATTTCTTTAATCTGATTGTTGTCTTGTTTGGGTTTCTTCTTCAAGGTTATTTTTTTTTTTTTTGCCCATTACAGCTTTGAAATAAGTTACCATCCAGCAACTTTGAAAACATGCTTTTCCCATTGATGTGTTAACATCATGGGTTGTATGATTTTACTGTATGCTTAGTATAATTTGATTTTGTAGTATTTTTTAAAATTTTTATTAAATTTTATTTGGAGGTACAGCCTGGAAGAATTATGTCTTGTCTGACCTCTGACAACGTATCCTGACATTTACAACACATCTAAGCAGTGTGGTTCATTTATGATAGAAGACATTGTGTGAACCCAGGAATTCAGTTAATTAAATAATTAATGGTTAACAATAGACAAGTATACTTGTATACATCTAGCAAACATTTCTTCCTAAGGTGGCTGAAAGAATCAAAAATGAAATGGAAACAGAACAATATGTACCCACTCTGGAAATCAAGTGTGCTAAGATGCACTTATAAAAACTTTTGGTAGAAAAATGAAGGAACAGTACTTGAAATTAAGATGAATACTTGGAAGTTTAACATCTATACCTCAAACTATTGTCACAAAAACTATTTAAACCCTTTGAATGAAAACATTTGAAGTTCCCAGAAGAATTTTTCCTGACCTGCAATAAGAAATATTGAAAATACAATAGTGTATAAAAATCCAACAATGTGTTTATTAATATGGTTTGCACAAACAATGGATTTATGGATTATTTAGCTTGATACCTATAGAAGGAGAAGGACATAAGAGAAAAAGTTTATTGCATCAGGAAAGGTAAACCCTTAGAGCTCAGAAGATTCCTTTCAACCCAGCAATTTGTCTCCAATCCTTTTATTCATAATATTCTGAACTATGTGTTACATAAGGTTTGATTATTGTGATACATGACATTTAAAGTTGTGTTTTCAGTTAAGTAATATGATATGTAAATTTACCTCACAGTGGTCTATCTTACTAACTTACAGAAGTTTAACTTTTCCACGTTAAACTTGACTGAAATTGTTTTGCTGCTTGTGCATCTTGTTTTATTCAGTGCCGTCAAGGTTTCCACAACCTTTCAGACTCCTTTTTGAAACTATTTATTTCTGAAATACTGGGAGTAAGCATAAAACTGGAAAAAGTAGAAGCCATTCATTCTAATTAGAAGCCTCTGGATCTTCCTCATAATTAGCTCACCGTCTGTGGACTGTTAGGTGAATCAGTACTAGTTTTTCATTCTTCAGAGGCAGATCTTCTAAGTCAGCATTTTTTCTGTATGACCATCTGCAACTAGAAGGTTAAATTATGTGAGGTAAAGAAAGGACGAAAGCATCCTCTGTAATGATACCTTACAGTGTACAATAAAGCAAATCTGTGAGTTGCAGTTCCTCCCTGATTTTTATTTTTCCACTCTGCAGTTTAGTATGGCCCATTTTCCACCCCTGAGATATTTATTTTTAAAAAAATCTTTGTCTGAAAAATTACATGCAATCTCTAACTCTCCTAGCATGGATCATTATATTTTTTCAGCTAGCCAAATCTTGGTAAGAAGTTATGGAAGTTCTGTCCTCCAGGAGAACAACTTTCAGAAAAGTAAATAAGGTAAACTATATGTGGCATGGGAGCTGGGAGTGAGGGGAGAATCCAGGAAAAGAAAAGTTCAAAAATGGTTCTTATTTCCAAAATATTCCCCTAGGAGTGTTCTTATGGGAAGGGAGGGTCATTTCATTTTTTTTCATTTTAATCCCATTTATTGTCATTGTCATTGTCATTGGGTCATTGGATAGCTGTTCAGAATGTTGCTAACTATTCCATTTCAAGCCATTCTTTTCGTAGTCAGGAGTATTTAGAGAATTCATCATGATGCTGAACATATATAGGCAGCCCAAAAGGGAGAGAAGAAACACCCCTGTGCACAAAACCAACCCCTTACCATACAGAAAAGAAACACCACTTGTACATCTATTGCTGCTAAAGGGGTTGGAACTATTTCTGGAAGCAATGTTCTGTATCTTTTCTATATCTTGTTAGAGTTCAATTATTTTTCCCAATATTCACCTATCAAAATAATTTTATGTAACATAATCAGACAAAATATTTTTATTTGTGTATTCATGTACATGCTGATGTACATGCTAATATACAGAGGTTTATCACCATTTCTTTTTTTCAGTTTGATGAATGGTATCACAAACTGATGAAGAGCATAACATAACATTGGAAGGATATGCATTTTATGACCCTTTGTGTTAATTCTACTACTGTTCAAGTGTTTTATTCATGCTGTCTTTTCGTTCATGCTGTCTTTTGTTCCACCTGGTTTTATTTATTTATTTTACCTTTTTTTTCTATGCTTTATGTTAAATAAAATTAATCAATAACCAAAATATTATGCAAACTGAAATCACATTATTAATGTTGTATATTATTTTTCCTGGTCACATCATTGTTATTTGGAGGAATGCACAAATAATACATATCAGTATTGTCTCCTTTGGTGGACTCATTTTGGAAATTCTGGAGCACTCCAGGGAACTATTTTCTTGTAGAAATATTGCAACTGAGAAGGGAATACAAAAATCCTGAAGGAGATATTCTTTAATAAGGTTTGTTTAATAGATAAAAAGCTACAATTGTGACAGCCTTAATCAGGCATAAATAATACTAGTTTCAGAAGATGCAGGCTTTCATCAGCTAAGTGTTTGTTAAAAGTGTTTGTTTAAAAACCAAGAGCAGTAACTTACATTTGGATAGATTCCCACCTGAGTAGAGACTTTGCAAGGGGTGTATTAGAGGCTTGCAGCTTTGCTCTAGCTGAATTCAAAGAATTTTGAAAGTTCTGTGTAGCTGGTTCCTGGGCCCTTTTCTTCAGTTGTGATTTATGGCAATTTATAGCATCACCTAGCCATCTTTGTGTGATATATAAAGCCATTGCTGATATATCAACATAGCAACAGCTGGATGACAATGTAGAAGTCTATAAATCACAAGATCAAAATGGTGAAAGATGCTTCACTTGTCAATTTCTGTGTTGGACCTTCTATATTTGTTGACCCTTAGACTTGGGAAATGATTGCTGGCATCTCAGCATATTGCTGCATCTCAAGCTGTCTTTGTAGGAGATTCTCACCCTCTTGCTGCCTTTGCTAATTCAACTTCTATTCCCTAAACAGCTAGCAAGTACTATACTTGGAGTGGCTTTGACTATGTCGGAACAGTTTTAACTAAACAAAAATTTTATAAGCTCCAGTGGGAACCTGTAGAGATATCAGAGGAAGGTGAATAGAAAGGGCAGATTATGTTGAGTGTGAAAGAAAGATTGTCATCTAAATAGGTGACTTTAGTGTTATAATTAACTTCTTTAGAACTGGGTGAACAAAAGCATCTCCATGGCGGCTGTAATCACATGAAGTAATTCAAGCACTAATGTGGTCAATGGGGCTTTGCAAAGCACTGCGCTCTCTGAAAACGATCTTCGTTTTGCCTAAATCAACATAATCAAGCTATATATACTTTAAAAAAACACGTTTATATCATTAAAATAGTATTTTTTAAAAAAATGTTGACGACCTAAGATTTTATTTATACAGGAAGAAAAAGGGGAATGTAATGGACAACAAAAACAATTTAAAGGAAGTCTGTGAAGAGAATTAAGAGTTCCATCAATCAGTTATTCACAAGCAAGAAACCAGGGTCCTTCAAGTGTATCTGCTGCTAGATAGCTTTCTGGTATGTCTCTGCAAGGGGATGGTCACAAAGATCAAGATGGCCGCTGCAGCTTTGCAAATGAAGCTCCCCATTTTTAAAGCATATTTTGCAGGGCTCATTTAAAAGGGGAAGAGTGGTTGCTTTCTCTTTCTTCCCCGCTTTGGATTCTGAAACACCTCTGGCTGAAATGCAGTCACGGGGATTTGCCAGTTACACCTGGCAAAAGGACAATATTCGTTTTCTGAGGATATCAGTTTTATTCACATTCACTGTGATATTCCCAGTCTCTTTCCTTTGTAAAACGTTCCTTCAGGGAATAGTGTCTGAATCTCCCTATTTCAAGAGCAGAGATAATGAAGCCCACTTGCTCATCTCACTTCTTTCTTTACATTGGCTTCTACACGTAGTCTGTTAAGAATTAAATATCAATTTCTGTGCAATGTCCCCTCAAAGATTGACAGAGAAAACCTCCTGCTTCAGATGCATGAGGGTGGTATAGATTGTAACTATTCAAATTTGTGTGGAGTGTCTAAACAATGTATTTGTCAGAGACACTGCCATGCCCACTCCCTGCCTGGATGGAAAAACCCAGGGTGTCATAAATTAGCTTACCTGACTGCAGGAGGAGGAGGGTTATACACAGGGGTATAAGACCCTCCTCCTCACCCCCTGCTGTGTTCTTTTCTCTCTCTCTCTTTTTAAATCCCATTTATATCCCACCCTTCTCCGAAGTCTCAGGGCGGCTTGTGTTTAGCAACAGCCCTCATTCCATGCATATGCCTGCTCATTAGGGCTCTCCCCGCCCCCAGTGGCATTTTACACAGTCAGCTTATTGCCCCACAATCTGGGTCCTCATTTTACCTATCTCGAAAGGATGGTCAACTTTGAGCCTGGTGGGACTCGAACCTGCACTAATTGCAGGCAGCTGGGAGTACTTTAGGGGCATTAGTCCCCTGCGCCACCACGGCTCATTCCTAGACTCTTCCTAGTCCCATGATGGGATCATTCCTGAAACAAGGAAATGCCTTATTACTCTGTACTTTAGAAATAAATAATGTTGAAGACTTTGCTTTCCGGGTGCGCTTCAAGATCCTGGTTATCATCTACAGAGCCCTATATGGCAATGGCCCAGGGTACTTGCGG
>JANHFR010008019.1:10645-20645 GCA_032468015.1 Mimophis mahfalensis | reverse complement strand
TTGTCTGCCAGGCATTTGGTTCTGGCAATTAGTGTTTTGGCCACGGAGCTTATCTGTGCTGGGTGGTGGTGGGACTGAGCATTGAGGTTGCTGTTGATGTGTGTTTTCTTCTGGTATATGGTGTGTCCTAGTGTGCCATCTGTTTTTTTTTTTTGTTTTTTGTTTTGTAGATTAGTACATCTAGGAATGGTAGTTGTTTGTTTGTTTCTGCTTCCATTGTGAATTTGATTTTGGGGTGTATGCTGTTTAGGTGTGTTAGGAAGTTGTTTAGCTTCTCTTGTCCGTGGGACCAAATAACAAATGTGTCATCAATGTATCTTAGCCACAGTTTGGGTTTGTGGTTAGAGTTTTCTACAGCTCTGGTTTCGAATTCCTCCATGAACAGGTTTGCAATGACGGGTGACAGTGGTGATCCCATGGGAGCTCTTTCTATCTGTTTGTATCTTTGCCCTTTGTATATGAAATATGTGTTGGTTAATCAGTGTTCTGCTAGTTCCATGAGGTGGTTGGGTGGCTGGTATTTGGTTTTGATGATTTCTAGGGTTTCTTTTATTGGGACTTGAGTGAAGAGTGGAACGATGTCGAAGCTTACAAGCAGACCTTTTTTTTCCACATGTGGGTCTTTGATCATTTCTAGGAGATGGTATGAGTTCTGTACATGTGAAGCTGCTGCTTCAGCATGGGGCTGTAGCTGGTTTGCTAGGTATTTGGCTAGGTTCTGTAGTGGTGCGCCTCTGGAGCTGACTATGGGTCTCAGAGGTATGCCTTCCTTGTTTATTTTGGGGAGGCCATATAGTTTGGTGCATCTGGAAGATTTTTTTCTTGGGATGATGATCTGTTGGATCTCTTTGCAGACAACCTTGGGCAATTTTGATGCCCACCCCAACTTGGTAAGGAGTATCCCACATCAGCATTTAAGCCTTTTCTGGATGCAAGAATTTCCATATACATATATATAATCACCTCTTCTGCTTCAGAAGTAGAAGTGCAATCTAAGCATGCAAATCTATTTTCTGTGTCAATTACTGTAGCTGAAATGAATCTCGTGCTGCTCTGTAGCACACTTTTTTAATGAACCCATAATTGAAAATATAAACTAAGAATTGATTGTGGGCAAACTTTCATCTCAGGTTTGCAGCTACACAAATGAGGAGGACAGGCAAAGTAATCTCTTAACAATAAACTCATCAGAAGCAAAGTACTCATTTGTAGATTAGCCTAGGAGAAAATTAGACATCAGCCTAAGCTATAGTCTTTTAATGGAAATATAATCAGCAATATATCTTTATGAAATCTGCATTACCATCATATTATACCCATTTAAAGGTGAGGGTCAGGCAAGAAGCAATAGTCCAAATGCATTAATATACTCCAGGTGGACTTAATAGGCTGATAAATGCTCAGTAGTATTATATTTGTTTTAGTTTTCAAAAAGTCATTTATATCAATTTGATCGGCTCAATAATCAGTCAAGACTTTACAACTAACTACCCAGTGCATAGCTGTACTGCCATAATTAGGAAAAGTCAAGATTTTCATTAGTACAATGGGAGATGCCAATGAAAGGGGAAAAACTTAATTTAGGTGATAAGAAGAAAAGAGCCAATTGCTAAACCATGGTATGACTTTGAGTTGGTTTAGCTTTTCCATTAAAATTAAATAAAAATAGTTTATAGGGGGATATAGACAAAGCTCATTCAATGATCTAAAATGTGTTGGTTACACCTGCTGATGATCTTTGGTGGATCCAGGATGGGGGTGGTTCATCCATCCTAGTTCTCCTTGATATCTAATGGCTTTCAATACTTTCAACAACCATATCCATCTGAACCAGTTGTGAATTTAGGAGTGGGAAGCATTGTGCTTCAATGATTCATATTTTTCATTAGGAATCAATTCTCAATGTTGCTACAGGTATGGGGGAGAGAGATCATATATAGGGTGCCTCAAGGTGCAAAGCTCTGTCCACTTTTGTTCAATATCTATATAAAACCACAGGGTGAGGTAATCCACCAATCTGGGATACAGTATCATCAGTATGCTTATGATACCCAAATTTATATCTCCAGCCCATGCAGCACAGATGGGGCTGTCAATGATCCAATGCTTGGATCATTGGGAGTATGCTTTTTCTCAGTGCTAATAAGTCTGGCTTTGGCTATTTGGACCCCTGCCACGGGGATGTCACAATATATATCTTGTGTGTCAGTAGCACCCTTTTCTTAACTGGGTGTCCCTTCAGACAGCTATTCATGTCCTGGTCACCTTACACTTATGTTATTGCAATATATGAGGCTGCCATTGAAGACCACCCAGAAACTACACTGGTTCAAAATGCAGCAGTCACAGGTATGTGTGCACATGTGACACAACTGTTGTGCAAGTTGTATTGGTTTCCAGTTGGCTTCTGAGTGCAATTCAAGGTGTTAGTTATAATTTATAAAGCTTTGTATGGCATAGGGCCATGATGATGAACCTGTGGCATGCATGCCAGAGGTGGCACGCAGAGCGCTCACTCTGGGCATGCGAGTCATCACCCCAGTGCAGCTCTGCCGTACATGCGCATGCACCTCACACTGGCAGCTGGTCTTTGGGTCTCCACTGCACAGACATGGAAGTGGGGTGTACATGGGGGTCGTGAGCACATGTGCAGAGGGGCAGGGGCACACACACAGGGATTGCATGCATGTGGGGGGAGGGGCACACATGTAGGGATCACGCACATGTGTGGCAGTGGGGTGCATGTGTGGGGGTTGCATATGCATGTGTGGGGGTGCGGTGGTCATGTGCACATGCACAGGGTTGCAGGGGTTCATGCATGCATGCACAGGGTGCCCACATTGCATTTGGTGGGGGGGATGCATGCACACACACACTTTGGGCACTTGATGCCAAAAAGGTTAGCCATTGCTGGCATAGGGCCTGAATATTTGAGAGACTTTTTCTCCCAAGTCTAGATTTCAGCATAGTGGTGCACACAAGGTCCCCTCTATTTACTTCTGATATCCTGGGGGACCTAGGAAGCATGTTTTCTTTCTTGTGGCCTCCATCTTTTGAAACAGTATATCTCAAGAGATAAGATAGAGGTTTCTCTCCTGGGGTACTGGAATGCCTTGAAAATATGCCACATCTGGTCCCAGGAGGCCAATAAATTCAAATAAATGAAATTTAAAATAAATAACAGATTTAATTTAAAAATTACATTGCATGGAATTTACAGAAATGGGACTTTATGGCGAAACCTCAATTGGAAAAGGGAATTCTTTCTTTTCAGGAATATTGATATCCAAACAATTAAAGGAAAATTACCCTGTTTTTGTACTAAAAGGACTTAATCTGGACTGAGATCTTGAACTGAATTCTCCTCCCTAATGGTTTAGGTGATATACTTCATCCCAATATCAAAACGAAAAAACTAGTACAGAGGATAATTTCACAACAAAAGGAAATTGCAAGCATAATGGTTTCATCAAAACCAGAATCTAGCTGAGAACAAGTGCTCTTCCCATGCCCATTTCTTGCCCTCAATATGAAGAAAATAAAGTTGCTAATTGTTCTTTTAAATACCATTTCTCTGTTTGGTGGTTACTCTCAGTAAGTACCATTATTTCTGATTAACTCAGGGTAGCAATTTTAAAATGAAAATTGGCAAAAGTACTTCTCAGGAATCTATCACACTTAGTAGTAGCAAAGTGCTTCTTTATTAATAAATAACATTATATATAATACCAGTGTTACTCTGTGGTTTACGATGAATCCCTTGAGACAGAAAAGCAGTCAAGGAATTACTTAAATAAATATTTCATATGAAACTTGCTCCTCCTTGTAAGTGCACAACTATGAAACCACTGAACCAAATATATGAGCTTTTGAAGAGTAATTCATGTTTTGGCCAGAAATACACGTGCAAGCACTTGTGTACAGCCAGTATATTAAATTGCTGAACAACTCATTTAGAGAGAAAAATCCAAAATAATTTTGGAACCAGCAGAATCCAAAATTAAAATGAAGCTAGCCAATTAATATAATTATGCATGTCATCCAATGGAACCAGAGGGATGTACAATAAGTGTATAGTATAGTGTTGTATAACATTGGCAAGGGTTTTTTTTTTTTTAATTTGTTTTGATTGTACACCTGGTACTGTTTAACTAAGGCTATGAGAGAAATATTCCACAATAATTTCTCACCTCTTAGTGACTGCACAGGTGTTTAGATAAAGTAGAAAAATTGCTTTCAGCCGGAAAGCCTCTTTTTTTCCAGTATTTTAAAAATAATTATTATTTATGGAACATGGGTAGTGTCTGTGGATTTGTGACATGCCTCATTTTGATCAGGGTAGAGCCAAACTTTCCAAACAGCCCAAGTGGAGATAGAGAGACACAATTTTTAAAACTGCACACAAAAGTGTGCAGTCTATACCTCAGCATATCAGTAAGAGGCAAGAGAAAATTGGAGGAGTGTCAGATGCTTATACGTTTGGAGCATCAAAATCCTTCTATCCAATGCCGATAATTTTGGTATGAATGGCAGTTCAACCATTCATTCAGCAACTATTCAAAGTTATGATGGCACTGCAAGAAGGAACTATGACCAGTCCTCAAATTCTGGCCATTACAGCACTGACAACCAACTCACATTTATGATTTGTTGTGTCCACCGGTGGTCACATGATCATGATTTGCAAGCAAAGTCAACAGGAAAGTTCAGCAGGGAAGGTTGCAAATCACTTCAGTAAATCTGCCCTGTCTCCAGCCTTTCTCTCCTCTCATGCACCATGCCCATGATGTCCTTCTCCCTGCCCCCTGCTTGCTAGAACACACCCAACATTCTCCTTCCCTGGACCACCCTGTGCTCTCACAAATTTACCTACCAGCACTCTCCTTATGGCTTCCCTATACTCATATGTACCTGGCACCCTCTTTCCTGGGCCTCCCTGTGCTTACACTCATCTTGCATCTTCACTAACCCACTCTCCCCCCTCTCCTAGTCCTCTGCACTTACCTGGAACTCCCACAGATCCCGATTTAATGATCTATATGTCTCAGGATTATGATAGCAACTGGAGCTGATGGGATTGTATTTTGCACTTTATGACTATATCACTTAATGATTCCAAAGCCAATTGCTGTTGTAAGAACTACCTGTATTGTTTAGGTTTGCAGCAACTTGCCAACTTAGTGTCATGTATCAGTGTCACAATTCCCATAATCTCAACATATTGAATATAGCTACTAAACATGTGAAAGGCACAGGATTAGGAAGTTTGTTTTACAAATTAAACTAAGCAGATGTTTTGTGCATTTTTCTTGTTATAGATCAGGGACAAAACCACAGATGAATATTTGCAATATTGTGTTCCATCATACAAGACAAGAAAGCTCTTAAGTAAAAAAAAAACACGATTAAAACAATTGTTTGAAGAAACATAGGTATCTGATAATAAAGGATATGCCATGGTCCCCTGACTTCTCCACATTTATTCTATTCATAGAAAGACACCCAGGTTTATTCAAAAATACTTGTTTCCTAGTGTGAAATCATGGGCAGATCATTTTACAGAGTCCTTCGGGAGTTGGGCGGCATACAAATTTAATAAACAAACAAACAAACAAACAAATAAATAAATAAATCTGTGGTTAGACCATGATAAGGAATGTGTTCAACGTTTTGAGGATAAAGTATTAGCATCCATAAGGAGTTGGACACTAGCTAGGCAGAAGCAGTCATAGTGATACTGACATTGCTATGCTTAGTTACAGGAATTAAATTGAGCCAGTGAATCCCAAAGAAATGGACAGGTTGCTCTGTTAGCTAGTCCCCCTGGGAATTTTTCTTGATTGTTAAATGGCCCAGGATGCTCAGTCCAAGATGTGTACAGCCAGGGTACTTTCTGGCCGCATTAAAGGAGGAACAGGTGTACCTTTTTTTTTAAGACACCATCTCTTGACCCAGCTATTCCACCAAGATGTACAACCTTCCTTTTAAGAACATTTTAAAAACTAGAGGGGGGGGAAATAAAATTTCACATTTACAGAAACTTCTGAAGGAGTGGATTAAGGAGAGGTCAAATCCATGACTATTTTTACAGTACTTCCTTTCCCCTTATTATTTCCCCTTATTATTTTATGTGTCTCTGATGCTGTTAGGTGAAGTCATTTGTCAATCCCTGTTGTTGTTTAGACTATTCATTTTCTCTTTTTTCGGTGTTTCATGCAACCACCCTGGCTCAGGTTTTTCTTTCTTCTTAGCCTTTCTTCATATGTTGCATCTACAATTAAAATATTGTGTTAATACATCCCAATAACTAGAATGACATATGCAATGTTGTAAGTATGGTGTCGACCCTGCGCTCCACTTGGACCGCCAACCCATCCGACTGGGGGATCGTACAATAGGGCCATCGGCCACGCCAGTGACTCAGCGCTCCCTTTCACGGACCCTCCACCCCGACGGAGAATCGGCTCCCTCTGCACTCATTCCGGCGCAGCCTCTGAGACGATCCAGGCCGGCAGAGGGAGTAGGGATGACCCCCGCCTTGCTTCCATTTTGTACGGATGTCCCTCAATCTGTCTCCACCCATGGAAGGATCACGTCCCATTCTTGTTCCCTCTGACATTAGTCCCCCTGTTGCGTCCCTTCCCCCTGTCCCAGTGGCTCCTGCTGCCGATCTTGCTGGAGCGGCCGTCCCTCCCGTTGACCCACCTCCGGTGGTCATTGTAGCCGATCCCCCTGTTGAATCACCACCACCCCGTCCCCTATCATGGCCTCGTCGCTGGGCACCCTGGCCCATTTCACGTGGGTGGAGAGGTGGTAGAGAGAAAGGATGATAGGAACAATACACTGTTTCAGTTTCTATTTGGTTGGCGCATGTCTATTACTGTTGTTTATTCGTACACGTGGTTTTATTCGGTTACTTGTTGCGGTTACTCTCAGAGCTAACTTGTTCCCAGGTGAGGAAGGACCTCTCCTCGTCCGGTGCCTGCATTGTTCTCCCACGCCCCGTTCAATAAAGAGTTTGGAAACTACCATCCAGCTTCCACACCTCTTGTACATTGGGTGGGTGACAACAGGACATATGGTGCATACTTAGAATCATATCCATCTTTTTTTAATTGTACAATTGCTATGACAAACTGATTGAATATTGAAAGGAAAAAAGAAGAAATGAAAAACCTAAATGATGTGTGAAGAAAGAGAGAGAATAGGAAGGTACATCTGGAAATAGAGTAACTTGGAACAGAAAATCATTGGCTGGAGCTCTTTATTTGAGGATATCATACTATAAATCCTATTTGAATCCCACCTACCCTTATTCCAGAAATCTACATAAATCATAGCTAAAAAATCTACTAAAATCACATCTGACAATTTCCAGTAAGGGTAAAACTAGTAACACAGTGCCTTCTAATGGTAACTTAAAATACAACATAGGATGTACTGTGTAAAAATGGAGAAATTCTCTACCTCCTTCTTAAGAGGGGAACATAATGTAACTTCGGGTGCTCAATATAACTAACAGAGCTCATACTAATATGAACAAGAATAGCTTAGTAAACCTGAATATGAAATATTCAGCTATGAAATTCTGAACTTATTTTTCCCAATTATTCTAGGTTTCTAATAAGAAATATTAGAATGAAAACGATTGTTTGAGTTACAAATATATTTCATTCTGAAATGTCAGTGCAAAATGTAGTTGATAGGAAAACAAAATTTTAAAAGTATGCAACTATATTTAGTTTTTCATTGTGGTTTGAAGTTTTATTGGAGATATTTGATACTGATTTTTTCCCTGATCATTCATTCTTAACCAGATTCAGAATTTTCTGCCTTACTCTGAATAAATCTAACATTTCAATTTGGTATAATACAGATTAGGTTTCCTACTAGTTGAGTCTGAGTTAAGCATCTGATAGGAAATTTCAGCACTATTTAATGGGACTGAAAAATAAATGCAGAATGCAATTTACCTGCAATGAGCTGACATTAGTGAATGGTAAATTTTGTACACTTCAGCATTTCTGGATGGAAAAATAATATATAGATCATTTTTAGTTAGTTGAAGGGAGTGGAATTTTTGCCACCTTGCTAAAATGTCATTTTGCTTTTTTGGAAATTATGCAATCATCAGCCCACTCATTTTTGGTGTTCATATCTTGACTAATTAAATAAATGGAGTGAAAATGCTTTAAGTCTTGCTGAATGTATGTTAAAAAAAAACCCTTACAAAGCTATAGCACACATTTTTGCAAGTCATTGTCTTACATAGTATGAAAAACTCTTAAAATATAGGAGAGCAGAGGGACACAAAAGGAAATTGAAAAGAGATGACTGGCTTTTTAAAAGAGCAATTACCAAATCTACTTTGTTTCATATTAGAAGAGATAATAGACTCAATCTATGTAATTGAAATATTATCTAAATTACACTAATTACAGACTCTTAGCATACTAGAAAATGGAGTCTCACTAATGCGAACAGCTAATTACAGTTGCCTAGAATATTGACAGTGTAATTGCTTATCTTTTGCATATCTTTAGGTACATGTCAATTTAGAAATAAATTATAATTGATCTGCTGCACATTTGGAGAGAATGGTTGAGATCATCAAAAATTGCTTAATTAATGAGAGGTAAATAAATTATTTACCTGTTGTGCAATTCACAGTTTGAGCAACTCACTATTTTGAAAGTAGCTTTCTTTTTTCTTTTCTTTTTCTCTGTGTTTTGTCTTCTGTTATCAATATAATATACATAACCTATTATCTTTACATTATGAAAATAATCTGTTTGCAAAGTAAACAGTGAAACTTTTAGATTTTTACCCACATTCACCTAGGACAATGCAGATGGATTTTATTTGTATGTGTTATGATATTCATCTGTTTTGAACAGCATTTTAATGGCAGGTAAAAGCCATTAAGAGTTTTTGAAGCCTAGCTGGTATTATAGAAATACTTCACCCTACAGGATAAAGCTACGTTGTTGCTTACTAGCAATAAGAACTGTTCAAAAGGCACTTAACAAAGAAGCAATAGCAGATAATTACCAACACTTGCATAATCTGGATCGGGAAGTATAATAAACTAACTACTAAAAGACACATTTTCAACCTAAATGCTCTCTAAATTCCTGCTTTTGAATTACAATATCAATAAAGTAATATAATACAATAAACCTAATTTCAATTCACTGGCTCTCCAGAAGTCATTATCATTGATGCCATACTCAAATGTCACCATTATTTATGTAAATATTATCAAACTACTGTTCTGAAGATAGTTTAAAGAATAAAAAATATAGGCGGAATTTCAGGGACGAGGGGGAGTATTTCAAATAAATGTGCAATGTGTAAATGTGGTTTATTCTATATTGCTACTGATGTCTGAAATAGGAACTTTTATAGCTAAAATAAGGAGTTCACTATAATTAGCTAACCAATTCCTACATTTCTAGTTTCAATTCCCCTATTACATAAACTAAGAAATGTTTTTAACATTATATAAATAAAACATCTCTCATGTCTATTTAAGTACAGAGCATTGTTAAAATGGGCAACAAGGCCTCATCTGAAGTATTTGAAATAATAGTTGGATCAATATTTTTATTTAAGGCAGCAAAACTTAAAAATTAAAATACCATGCAAATATTAATCTCTGTACATCTCACAAGATTCAGTAATATACATATGCTTTGAGTTCCCTGTATGAAACAATGCATTTTTCAGTCACAGCCTTCCAAACTACTTTCCCCTTCAGAATGTTATTCTGTAAAGACAAAGAGATCAATTGTGTCACTCTTGCATATTGTTAGATCCGAAGATCAGGCGTGGGAATGAGGACTAGGGAAGCCAAGAGTGATTCAAGGCAACAGCTCTTTAATGAGCTGTTGCGTTTAGTGAGGTCCCAGCAAACGGCTGGAGAAAACTCTGCTCCTTTTATACTGTCTAGCCCAGCCCATTAGCCAATGGGCTGGCTAGGATTTCCCGCCGAAATAAT
>JANHFR010008010.1:51011-62427 GCA_032468015.1 Mimophis mahfalensis | reverse complement strand
AGAGAGAGAGAGAGAGAGAACATTATATTGGTGAAGAATATAGAAGCATCTTAAGTGGTTGTTTCTCTCTCTCTCTCTCTCTCTCTCACATACACACACACACACACACAGGGCCCAGGCTGAAGGATGCCCAACTGGCCCCATCAGGGAAGCAACTGCTTGGACACATGTGACTGGGCAGGGCCTAGAGACATGTGACTGGGTGGGCGGGGCCAACCCACTGTCAGTCACATCAAAGGGAGGCAAGCCCCACCCAGTCACATGCATCCAAGCCCCGCGCACAGGTTGGGGGTCACCACAACATGGCGAAGTGTATTAAAGGGGTCACGGCATTAGGAAGGTTGAGAACCACTGTGCTAGTCATTCCTGACTCTAGGGAAGCAGTGGCTCAGTGGCTAAGACACTGAGCTTGTTAATCAGAAAGGTCAGCAGTTTGGCAGTTTGAATCCCAAGTGCTGCGTAATGGAGTGAGCTCCCGTTCCTTGTCCCAGCTTCTGCCAACCTAGCAGTTTGAAAGCATGTACAAATGCAAGTAGAAAAATAGGGACCACCTTTGGTGGGAAGGGAACAGCGTTCTGTGTGCCGCATTCGGCATTTAATCATGCCGGCCACATGACCATAGAGACATCTTCAGACAGCGCTGGCTCTTCGGCTTTGAAAGGGAGATGAGCACCGCCCCCTAGAGTTGGGAATGACTAGCACATATTTGTGAGGGGAATCTTCACATTTACCTTTTAATAACCCAAAGGTTCAACACACGCATTCCTTTTTTTCGGGGGGCAGGGGGGATTACCAGGATTTCCACAATTCACATGAAAAATCACATTTTGTTCTTCCCGCCGCTTGTCCTCTGCTGTGGAGTGTAAATACTTGTTTTGAAATTACGGACATAGTTTTTATTCAGGAGAACACAAAACTCTCAAGAGTGGCAACTGCCATTTTAGGTTTTGTTTTGAGGAGATTCTGCCAAGCTGACTGAGTGAAAAATAAGTCAGTCAGAGTGATTTGCTCTTCTCCACTGCACGGCACTCTGATAATGTTTTGCTGCTACTCAGTAGTTTTGTAATGAGAGAGTCGGAGTGCTTCAAGGCTCAACTTAAAAAGCAGATAGAGAAATGACCTTAAAGCAGGAACCGATCAGTGGCATTTTCAAGATAACACCGGCTGTCTCTTTCTCTGTCTTGCACAACAGCTATAAAACTGTATCTCCCTAATAATGCAGAGCTCTGTCCAGATTAGGTATTTCGACATTGAACATAGAATGGTAGAGTTTGGAAGGGACTTTAAAGATCCTCTAATTCAACCCACTGCCTGTGTGGGGAAACCCTATACCAGTGTTGGCGGACCTTTTCGGCACCGAGTGCCAAAACAGGAGTGCGCGCACAGGGGGGAGTGCCAGAAACTGGAAGAGGAGCTCCCCGACACGTATGTGCACACTGGGAAGCTGACCTTCTGGTTTCCAGTGCACGTATTTAATTATTTATTTATTTATGTATTTATTTATTTAAATTTATATCCCGCCCTTCTCCCGAAGGACTCAGGGCGGTGTACAGTCCAATCTAAAATCATACAATATAAATATTAAAACAAGAATTAAACACATTTAGGACCTAGTTAAAGTTAAAATTAAGATTCGCCAATTAAAACCAACCCATTAAAATTGGTATTTTATCAGGCCAGACCAGCTTGTTTGAATAACCAAGTTTTCAGGGCATGGTGGAAGGCTTGCAGATCAGGGGTGATCTGGATCTCCAGGGGTAACTCATTCCAGAGGGCGGGGGATGCCACAGGGAAGGCCCTCCCCCTGGGTGTCACCACCCAACACTGTTTGGCCGACGGCACCCTGAGGAGGCCAACTCTGTGGGATCGTACTGGACGGTGGGAGTCTGTCAATGGCAGTAGGTGGTCCCATAAGTATATGTGCTACCTGCCTGGTATTTTGGTTTCTGGCACTCCCACATGTGCAAAAACCAGCTGGCCAGCACATGTGCATGCCCAAACCTGGAAAAGCAACAGGCGACAGCTGGAGTCCCTGAAGAGATGGCTCTGTGTGCTACTTCTGGCATGCGTGCCATAGATTTGCCATCATATACCATCCCAGACAAATGGCTACTCAGTGTCTTCTTAAAAACCTTCAGTGATGGAGAACCCACAACTTCTGGAGGCAAGTTGTTCCACTGATTAATCGTCACTGTCAGGATTTTTTTTTCTTAATTCTAGATTGGATCTCTCTTTAATGACCTTGTCAGAATATTGTTGGCCATGATTGCTGAGTCAAAGTGAAGGTCATCTGACCATCTCCCACCAATAACATAAGGCCAGAGCACAAACTCCTCCTACAGGATAAAAACCCTCTGGACTTCTCTCTCTAGCCTGTATTGCTATCTCTTACTTGCACACATGGAGCATACTTAGTTAGCCTAGTTAAGGTTTTATATCTTTATTGTTTTATTCCTCTTTAATAAGTACTTTACATTTGAATGGAACAGACTTATGTCCTCTTTTATCACAGATGCATGACAAATGACCCAATCACCTCTAACAGACCTTCCATCCATTACTTCTTGTGTTGCCCTCAGGTGCTTTGGAGAACAGGTTGACCCCCTATTCTCTGGGACAGCCCCTCAAGACCTGGAAAACTGCTAACGTGTCACCCCTAGTCCTTATCTTTGTTAGACATACCCACTTCCCTCCTTGTGTGGGTCAGCCTCCATGCCCTGATCATCTTTTGTCTCTTCTCTGCACTCCTTCTAGGTTTTAATAGTACTTCTCAGGCAATAGATGGTTGTTTTGAAACAGTACCTTTTGAACATGGCAGGTTGTTTCGAAGGCCCACAAATGATCTTCGTAGAAATCACATCACTACAAGTAGGGTGTAAATGGGTTTACAGGAAAGTGATTGATACTACCACGGGTGAACTTCATGGACTCCATTTCAGAATGCTAGCCAAAAGCAACTACTCTTCATCCATATGTAGTTAGTAGCTTTTTGATTCCTGTCATCCTGTCATCTTTTAAAAGAAATATCATCTCTTTATCTTCCCAAGAAGTTGAAGCTGTGTCTCTCAAACACTTTGCCAAAAATTAAAATCAAACCAAGACCAGTTCCCCATGACTTCATAAATGCAGGGCATATTCTTGCAACTTGTTTACTACTGTAGTGTGTGTGGGTGTTTTAGGGCTCCATGATACAAAATAAGCATTTTTTTAATGTAATAATGAGCATACATCTTGAAATGAACACAATGAACAATGAACACCAAAAGTAGACATATAGGGCATTCTTAGAATACATATTCTTTATTGCCTCAAAAATCAGAGGCTTCTTAATAGCTACATTACAAACCACAGGTAGATGTGACCTGATTTTGTAGGTAAGGGAATTAATGCGAAAGACGGTTGTTACAGGTCAAAGACATCCCTATGCTAAGGCTTATAAATATCAGCACTGATAATGGGTGGGACTAGTTTTGTATTTAAAACAGGAAGATTTTTCTTCCGTTTTTTTTTTTTTTTAGAAAAAATGTCAACCTTGCTTCTCCTCTACGTTTTTTTTTTTTTTTAAATAGAACAAGCATTGTGAATTATCCAGGCATTAATTTCAAAGACCCAAATGAACAATGGCTTCTTAAGTGTTTCATCTAGTTAATTAGATTGCACCAAGAACACTTTTTTTTTCCTATTTGGATCTTATGGAAGATGTCACAATATCCAATCTATCTCTCGTCAACATATAGAATCATCGAAATCTGGAAGGGACCTTGCAGGGCTTCTATCAGAGGTTTCTATCAGATTAACAGAGTTGGAAGATACCTTGTAGGTCATCTAGTCCAATTCCCCCACCCACCCGAGCAGGAGACCCTACCCCATTTCTGACAGATGGCAGTCCAGTCTCTTCTTGAAAGCCTCCAGTGATGAAGCTCCCACAACTTCTGAAGGCAAGCTGTTCCATTGATTGGTTGGTTGTTCTCACTGTCAAAATAAAATAAAATAAAATCCTTCTAGGTTGAATCTCTCCTTGATCAGCTTCCATCCATTATTCCTTGCCTGGCCTTCAAGTGCCTTGGAAAATAACTCGACCCACTCCTCTCTGTGGCAGCCCCTCAAATACTGGAGCGCTGCTATGATGTCTCCTCTGGCCCTTCTCTTCACTAGACTAGCCATACCAAGTACTTGCAACCATTCATCATATGTTTTAGCCTCTTGTCCCATAATTTTCCTGGTTGCTCTTCTCTGTACTTTTACAAGAATGTCAACGTTTTTTTAATAGTGTGGTGACCAGAACTGGATACAGTATTCTAGGTGTGATCTTAACTAAGGCTTTATAGAGTGATATTAGTACCTCACTTGATCTTGATTGTGTTCTATATGTGTACTTTTAGTTTTTCTTGCCTAAGTGTAAGACTTTACACTTAGTGATGGAGCAACATCTAGATAGATAGATAGATAGATAGATAGATAGATAGATAGATAGATAGATAGATAGATAGATGATAGATAGAGATAGAGATAGAGTTATAGTGTGTGTATGTGTGTGTAGAATGAGATGAAACTTTCCAGACTGAAAATATTATCTTCTTCCTAAGTATTTACAGTATATCTATTCATAATTCAACGTGTTGCATTGAAGAAACAATCTGATTTTAAAATGATCTACCATCATTAAAGTCTCATATTGCTATCATATGCACCCATATGGTGTTTATGCCCACCCACACAGACAGACAGACCTATTCATATCAAAATTAATGAAACCTACCCCAAAAGACATTTGCCAAACACACTTGCAAAAGGTGAAATTGTTTGGAATAGGAATTGATATGACATCTCATCAAGATGACTGGAGATATTTTTTTTTCATTATTAGCATTACTTTGAAACAGGGAAGCAGTCTCCCTCCCAAATCAGAGGTAAATTCTTGATATAAATAACACTGTCAAGGAATGTGGTTAATGTTGAGATGCTGTTCCATCTGTCCTCCAAAACTGCTGATTGTAGGCATTGGAACGCACTCAACAAACGACCCAGTAATACTTAGAAGGAAGGAAGTGTTTTCCACGAGAATGTCTTTCCGTCTCTCTAAATGATTAATGGAGAATCATCGTTTGACTCTGCTCCTTCTGAAATTGGATATCCTCAGACTGTTATCTGTTGGTGTCTTTAGCTTTGTCCAGCTCTTAAGCTTAACAAAATCGCAGGCAATGTGCCATGAAGGCAGTTTGCTTGTAATGTTGATACAGGACTGTTGAATTTATTCACTCTGTACTTAAGAAAAATGTCCTGATTGTTGTGTGCATTCAAAATGGCCAACCAGGACTTGGCCACACCACACTCACAAATTGGAGACAGCCTGTCTGCTACCAGGCAGATCTCAACCGTCCTGAAAGCTCATGTAATGTGTCAATCATCATTAGTATGAAAAGGTATAAATACCCGAGGCTCCACTCCAAGTCTCGTGGTGGCGCAGTAATATGCTAGTGTGGTGGTGGTGGTGCTTCCAGCTCCAGCCTTTACTTCCTGTTTTGCTTCTGTATGCCTGACTATCTCAATATATATAGCATGTAAATAAACCTGCCTTCTTCTGAACAACGTATGCTTTGACCACCTGACTTCATCTCCGTTATGGTCCATTGACCTACAATCAGTTGCAAGGTTTTCCTGCAGCAGAGTAAAGATGGCTCTGCAAATATTTAACAAGGTCTGTAGGAAGTTAGCACCCACCCCTATCCTAGACAAATGAAATATTCTAGGAAATATTTTGTGATATACTAAAAAGGCAGAATATTCCCCCTGGAATAGAAGTAGAAACTCAGAGAGGCAGAAACTCAGCTGCTCCCTTTGCTAATGGGCCATTAAGCCATCTTGGCCAATCTATTCTCCACAACAAAATATCTACCTCCAGGCAGAACCATAATAGGAAATTCCTATTATGAAGCCCCTTCATTGCTCCACCCACCGAGTTTCAATCAAACTTAGCACACCGACAGCCTACAATGCTAGCTATGACCTCTTGACAACAACCAATCAGGCATGCATGCCGTCACCCATTCCTCTTCTGGGTTTCTCTCGCACATGCATGTCCAATGATCAGCTGGCCTTCATGCATGCAGCAGTGCCATAAACTGGAAGAGTTGGCCTGGATTCTGGCATGCACATGCACACTGGCCAGCTGATTGCTGCATGCACAAGAACACCAGAAACCGGAAGACCAGCTGGCTGGTGCACATGTGCCCACCAGAGGCCAGAAGTTCATTTCCCACCATGTGCACCCTAGGCCACTTTCCTTCCAGGTTGTTGCCCTGAGGAGTACACATGTGCTCCCTTTTTGGCACGTGCCAAAGGTTCGCCATCACTGCCCTAAAGCATTTCAGGCCTTTAAAACCTCCAGTATTGGAGCACCCACAACTTCTGGAGGCCAGTTGTTCTATGGATGAATTATCGTATCTGTCAGGAAGTTTCTCCTCAGTTCTAAGTTGCTTCTCAGAAACTTTAGAGAGAAAAACACCAGACCTACGCTTCAACTTAAGCCATCACAGGAGATAAAAGCTTGCAATGATACACTCCTCCCTTGATTAAATAACCAAAATATTAATTAACTTTTTGTAAAGCAAGTTTCCCCCCCCCCTCTTTTTACAATTAGGCATCCCAAAGGATTAATGCAGAAAGAGAGAACCATTGTAACTGTTACTTCTTTATATCATGTGAATATTAATTGAATATTCTGGGGTAGCATTATCATGTCAAACAGCAGAGCATGTGTAATTTTGTACCCCTTAGTCAGGGTTGATTAGCAGTTCTGTCTGAGCTATACAACTTATTCTGTAATATCTTCTACTTAGGATCTTGGGGGGTTCCACACGTTCCTATCACTTGGATACAGGAGGTGGGGCGTCTCCTCATTCATCCCAGCAATGAGATATTTTAGGTAACATGCAAATTACAGACAGTATATTAGCAGAGATATAATAACATCATCGGAATACTTCTAAGTTTTAGGATATTTCCTGTATGCAAGCAAGGGAAATAATAACTTCATTGAGATGAAAATGTCGACAGAATCCAGGATCTTGTGCGTTCAGATCAGTTGACAGTCAGAATGATCAGGAAGGAGTTGAATTTTAGAACGCACTAGAAAAAACTGATTCACGAAAAAAATCACTATGGACAACCAAATGACTCTAGCAAGTTCAAACTCGTACTGAAGGCGTATCACATGTTCATCTGCCGCCCCTCCGAGTCCCACCTCCCAAGTGTTGCCAGATCAAACGCTACGTTGCCAGTCCCAGTCTCATTACTTAATTTACGTACCTCGTACACTACCCAGACTTATGCTCATGAGATAGGTGGCTAGATACATGTGAGGAATGAGTGAGTGAGTGAGTGAGTGAGTGAATGAATGAATGAATGAATGAATGAATGAATGAATGAATGAATGAATCAGCCAGCCAGCCAGCCAGCAAGCAAGCAAGAACACCCCAAAGGTGATTTTTCAAAAAGGCAAGAGGACTATGTTTTTCTTTGAAGACGTTTTGCTTCTCATCCAAGAAGCTTCTTCAATTCTGTAGAAGAACTGAACAACCTTCTGGGATGAGAACTGAAACCTTTTCAAGGGAAAAGCCAACAAGAAGAAAATCCAGTTGCCTTTTGAAAAAGCACCTTCAGGACAACCATGACCTGAAAGACTGAGAATCTCCATAGATGGCAAGCAAGCCAACTATGATTTTAAGCAAAGCTAAGGGAAACACAACCAACATTTTGCAGAGAAGAATGTCCGATATGCTATTCATATTCTGCCCGTGTGACAGATCAGCATTTTCAGCTGGGCCTATCTGTACAAAACCATTAGCTGTGGTTCAAGAAAGACTTCTTCGCACGCACTCACCCCTGCTGATGTCTTTCCAGCTTTCTGCTTATGGTTTCCCTTATGCAGTTAAAAATAGAGAAGCATCACTTTCCTTGCCTCGGTGCATCTCCTTCAAACCTTTTTAGTCGTATGTATTTTCCGATGGAGTTTGCAACACAAAGTTAGGAATAATTGTGTAATTTTGTTAGGAATTTATCCAGAGGAGACCGATGTGAATTCTTTTTGTTCATGTTCAGGCATTATCGAGAGAAAATAGTTAAAAAAATAGCTGGGATGGCAGTGGTTTTGTTACATGTAGTGCAATAACCATACACTCTATGTGTGTTGCATTTATTTCACGTTGCACTTAATTATCCCTGACCTACATGCCTTCCGTCATGCACGCAAAACCCATCTATTCCATCTAGCCGGACTAGCTTAAAAATTGGTTTTAATTGGGGTGTTTTATCCTTTTAATAACTAGGGGCCAAATTTTTTTTATATTGTTTTAATTGTTTTTAACTTTTGTATTTATGTTTTTAATATGGCTTGATAGATAAACAAATTAATTAATTAATTAATCAATCAATTAATTAATTAATTTTAAAAATGTCTTATTGTAAGGTGCATTTAAAATGGCCGACTAGACCTTGGTAACACACACACTCACATGTTGGAGACAGCCTGTCTACTGCTGGGCAGATCTCAACCGTCCTGGAAGCTCATGTGATGTGTCAATCATCACTAGTATAAAAAGGTATAAATACCAGAGGCTCAGCTCCCAGCCTCGTGGTGGCGTTGTACTGGATGTAGAATGCCAGTGTGTTGGGCTCCTAGCCCTAGCCTTTACTTTCTGTTTCGTTTCTGTATGTTGAACTACCTCATTTGGATAGCCTGTAAATAAACCTGTCTTCTGAATCTTTGAAAGGTCTCCTGACTTCGCCTCTGCTAGGATCCATCGATCCAGCAACCCTCGTAGTTGCAAGCTTTCCTACAGCAGAGTAGAGACTGCTCTGCAAATATTTAACAATGTGTAACAGATTAGGAAAGAAAGAAACTTCAAAATGCCCCTCACTGCTTTGTAAATTAAAGTCCTACGCTTCACTTTAAATATTTTGTCAACATTCTCTCCTCTTTTTCGCGAGAAACTGCAGAGCAAAATTCTCTGGTTTCAAAGCAAAAAAGCAAAAGCCACCCAACTCTGGAGAATTTCCGAATTCCTGTCGGTACGGTACAGCCAATTTGTGTCCCCTCTAAATATTTCAATCTGTTGGTGCAGATGCAATAACATAGCAGAGTGATACTTATTAATAGAGCAATAACACTTGCACTTATAAATCAAGGTTGGTGAATTATCCCCCTGTTCAGAAGTCGTGATTTACAGCGCAGCTTTTTCATACCCACCGAAGAACATCGGCAATTCTCAGGCAATTCCATTTGCTATCCGTGGCTTCCTTCCTTCCTGTTTCTGAAGGGAATGTCATTAAAAAACACACGCTGAGTTGGTGCTGAAAAGATGGTACAGAATAGTAATGTGTGAATAAGGTGACTGAGAGGACACAGTAGTGCCCGGTTTTGCTATCAGTTTATTAAGAAGGGAGGAAAGGACACCATTAACCATCCCCTCAATTTCCTGGGTTCCTTTCAGATCACACAAAAAGCTAGTTTTTATATTATTATCCACGCTAAGCCTTAATCTAGTTTATTTAATTCTAGCTTCTTTGTTGACAAATCTAGTCCTGATTCACACAGCTCTACAATTAGGCCTTGACATGCCACAGTTTGGTTTAGTGACCTTTCAGAGGTACAGTGGCACTGAAAAATGTGACTTATGACTATTTTTTTTCATGAGCCATGGTGGCACAGTGGTTCGAGTGAAAAAGTGAAGAGCAACCAGGAAGATTAGGGGACTGGAGGCTAAAATGTATGATGAACGGTTGCAGGAACTGGGCATGGCTAGTCTAGTGAGGAGAAGGACCAGGAGAGACAGGATAGCAGTCTTCCAAGACATGAGGGGCTGCCCCAGAGAGGAGGGGGGTCAAGTTATTTTCCAAACCACTCAAAGGCCAGACAAGGAATAATGGGTGGAAAATGAACAGGGAGAGATTCAACCCGGAAATCAGGAGAAACTTCCTAACAGAACAATCAACCCATGGAACAGAAGTTGCCTTCAGAAGTTGTGGGAGCTTCATCACTGGAGGCTTTCAAGAAGAGACTGGACTGCCATCTATCTGAAATGGGTCTCCTTCTTGGGTGGAAGGTTAGACTAGATGACCTCCAAGGTCCCAACTCTGCTAATCTGTTACAATCTGTTAATAGTGCAGTACTGCAGCTACTTCTGCTGCCTGCCGGCTGCCTGCAATTTGGCTATTCAAATCTCACCAGGCTCAAGGTTGACTCAGCTTCCAGCCTTCTGAGGTGGGCAAAATGGGTTTAACTCTTGTAGTTTGATTCCAGTTGCAATGTTAAGCTTTGCTAGATTCAGTTCTTACTTCAGAATAAATATTAGTCGATATAGTAAAAACTACGTGGAACAAATAGTCAAAACAGGCAAATCTATGTTTGCCAAAATCAATCATAGTGTAACAAGAAAGTTGACTTAGTTGTGGAATTACTGCACAACTCTGTTAATGAGACGGAGGCAAAAATACTTATTAGAGACATGAAATAAGCCTGAGGGTTACCATTTTGATAACAACAATACTAAACAGACATCAATGGATCGACTTCAGTAAAAACACACTTTCTGAATTTCCCTCCGTGAAAATGTATTGGCATACAATAATGCAAAAATCACTTATAAAGAGAGAAGCATTTGACAGTGGGTAGGGAAGAATTTAAAAAAACAAAACAAAATGCTAAATCCAATTGTGCATGTTTTATGGTTACACCCACGCCGTTAATCATGCCACACCTACTCATTCATTGCACTCAGTGGTGGGATTCAATTTTTTTTTTACTACTGGTTCTGTGGGCATGGCTTAGTGGGCGTGGCTATGCTGTTGGCCAATCAGAGGTGGTATTTGCCAGTTCTCCGAACCAGTCAAAATTATTGCTACTGGTTTTCCGGAACGTGTCAGAACTGGCTGAATTCTACCTCTGATTGCACTTGTTTGTTCGAAGGATACCCCTAGATTACAAATGCATCCAAAAGTATACTAATAAAAGATGGAGGCTGCAGAATAGAGATGGGAAAGATTAACAGTTTGTTGCATGTAGAAATGATCAGTAACCTTGGATAACTACGAAATGGTAGAATATTAACGCAAGTGTTATTAATACCTAACTAATAATGGATATAACTAACAATTAAAAGTTAATTAATAGTAAAGAGAGTATGATATCGAAACTTTCAAAATATGATTGCTTCGTTAAAGATATGCAGAGGTAATGAATATAAGCAGTGATAAATTTTTTACAGATATAATAGGTATATTAATAATAGAAGTGATTTTTTCTTGCTTTTGGGAATAATTGAAATATTTGAATTTTATTCTAAGAGTAATATTGATATGAAATGAGATCTGTTGTAGAATTGATGTGATTGATGTTAACCGGACAACACACCCTTTG
>JANHFR010008009.1:4449-16601 GCA_032468015.1 Mimophis mahfalensis | reverse complement strand
GGAAGGCAGGGGCCAGTCAGTGGTGGGATCAGCCGACAGGGAGCCGCAGCAGAGGGCCGAAAGAGCCGCATGTGGCTACAGAGCCACAGTTTGCAGACCCCTGCACTAGACTTTTTTCTGATTTTTTTTCTAACCCCCCAGCCAGATTAATTAATTCATTAATTCAGCCAGCCAGCCAGCCATTCATTCTCAGCACCCATTCTGGATGGCTCACAATATCTAAATATACAATTGAATACATGAAACAGAACGCAATAGCCTGGGCTGAACCATCAATGACAATTTTTCAAAAAAACCACAGTAGAAATCCACAGTCACAAACTTCATGACCATCAGCTGTTTTAAGGGCTTTACCTAAAACCAGCAGAGAGGATGCCATTTATATTTTCAAACTGATTCATTCCTTGGTTAGTTTTCTCTCTTGTATTAATTTTGTTCTGGTTCTGTTTTGCCTGCAGATATTTATTACTGTCTGATGAACAGACCAGCAGACAGAATCTCAAGAATTTGGCATACTTTCTTTCCAAATTCCAACTAGTTGGGGGAAAAAACACATGCAGTGCTAAGTTGCTGCTTTGGAGATCTCTTCGACTGACCCCCCATTCCAGCTCCTAATTATCTAAACTTCACTGCCCAATACCTACAGTCTCATAAGCAAATGCTTCTTCGACTCAGAAATTGCTTTAGCGCAAGGATGTCAAACTCACAATGACACGTTGTCATCACATGGTGTATCAAGACTTTTTCCCCCTTGGCTAAAATGAGGGTGAGCATGGCCAGCACAGGACGCATCCAGCCTACAGCCGCAAGTTTCACACCCCTGCTTTAGAGCATATTAACCTTGATTTTTAGCTTAAATCTAATCAATTTCCAGCCAAATTTTAATGATAAAAGTCCTCACTTTGATGTTTGAATTAAATAAAAAAATGTTCTATATATTCTAATCAAACTGGCACAGAATATTATCTTCCAGAATTCTATAAAGGGCAATCATAAAATTCATGACGTATCCCAGAAAACATCAGCAAATGGTAAATTATTGCCTGTGCCAAAATAGAAATGTCATTAAATACCATAAATGTGCTTTTCTGGTCTTCTGCACTTTATTGTCATTCACAAAATTTCCGGCACAACTGATATCAAAGAAATCATATGGTCTGAAAAACACTCAATAAAGCTTTCTTTTCTCATAAAACCTTCAGACTCCCTTTTGTAGGAACAAATGCCTCCTTTAAAACAAGCACATACTATTATTTGTGGCCCCTTAGCCAGTACAAAATATAAGCTACAATATCTAATTAGATTCATACAGTTTTTTAAAATATTCTTAATTAATTAATTAATTAATTAATTAATTAATTTCATTGTGTTTGTATAGTTTTAAAGTTCCAGCTAGTGTTTGGTCCTTAAGAGTTTTAATAGGATTTACAAAGTATTCCCATTTAATGGTGTAAGGGCTTCATGGTTAAGTTTTGGCCCATTTCTGTCGATATCAATAATAGAACTTTCTATTACATTTATAAAGCATGATTTCTTAAAGTTGCTAAAAGCAAGGGGAAGGTACAATTCTTGATAATAAGAGAGTGAACTTAGACTTCGGGAATACTTAACGAATCTAAAGTAAGTTCGAATCACAGTGTAATAATGTACAATAAATATGTTTCTTTTAAAAGAAAACATAGTCTGTTTCATTGTTTAGGATCAGGGCAGCAATTCAGAGCACAATCAAGCATTAATGTGAACTGTATCTGAATTGTTTTTTTCAATAAACATTATCCAATAAACCATTAAAACTGAACATTGTTGTTACACTTTGCTTGTCTTTGAAATACAAAACATACATTGTTACCCTGGAATGCAAAAGTGGCATAACAGGATTATGCCCAATAACATAAGGAGATTACTTCTTCGAGAAACTTTAATGAATCATCCAATTCTTTACTTTCTTCTCACTTAATATTCTAATATTTTTTTGATCTTGGAAGGAGAAAATCCTATGGTCAAAAGAAAAAGAAAGAATTCCTTTCTCTAGAATTATCACCACCCACCATTTCTCTATCATACAGTCCTTGAATAAGCAATTCTAACTTTATATTTAATATTTATTGTGAAACAAATTATGCTATTATATTTGAATCCAGACTAAACCTGGTGCTGTAGATTATGGATATCAATTTACCACTAATACTTTATTGATTATCTATAAAGCCATATATCAGACTATAAAGTATAGAATAAGAACATTTGTAACAAAAAGAGGAAAAGGAAAAACTAAAAGGAAACACAAACCATATTTCTGTATTATCCCTACAATTACCTAAGTCAGATCCAGATATGAAATTCAATCATACTGTTCACATATGGATCATGTTATATGTAATGTCTGGGTTCTGACCACACATAAAATATAATGTTTTAATGAATGGATCGCAAGAGACCATTCCTGTAATGTATGACACATGGTACTAATCTCTCTCTTTCTTGTAATCCACAGGCTTCAAACAATATATCAGCTAGGTCCTCTATCTCTGGAGCTCCACAAATACCAATATTCCTTTATAAAACCTTCTCTATTTAACTAAGGTGTCCAGCTGCTCAAATATAACGTTTAAGCCATATTTTAAAAATTTCACCTAAAATCTATCCTATTTTATCTATCCTATTTTAAATATCGTCTGCCACGGACCTAGCTTCTTACTAATATCTATGGAGAAGGGTAGTAAAAAAGGGATTTTTTTCCTCCCATTAAAAAGTACACTTTTGGTTTTCTCCTTTATTCCATCTCTACCTTATTATCTCTGACTACAGTATTATTTCTGTACCTCAAGGAATCACTAGATAAAGTTTCCAAATGCCAAATGCCACATTTATTTCTTACAAATCATATCTATATAGTCATTTTACAGAATTTGATATGATTTTAGAACTCTTGGATATATATCAGTTAGACTGCTTATTTTCATTATTCAGCAAAATCAAGGACCTAATTTCTTCACAACTATTAGTTATCAGCTCTTCTTGTGTTTACTTCTAGATTTCAGATGGTCCTATGCCTGATAATGGCAAATCCATTAATTCAAGTATTAAGCAAACCACACTAATTGATCTAACTGTGTAATGCATCATATATATCTTCTACCAGTTTCCAGGTTTGTATTGTATAATTTTCTTCTCTTGAGTTGAATACAGCAACAGAATGTGCTGACAGATTTTTTACAGTGTTTGATTTTTTAGTAAGCTTTACATATATACATCTTGCTCACATTTCTGAAGCAGGCAACTTTCAGATTAGCTATATTCAATTTGTTATTCAAAACATTCAACTGTTAACCTTTAAATTAAAACAAATTTCATATATTTCTATAACATTATATAAGTTTAACTTATTGACAGTGGGTGCTGACTCTTAGCGACCAGGTAGATAATTTCCAGGTTGCTGATCTATGACCCAACCTAGGTCTCCAAACAGTGCACCCATTACTGGAACATCCATCTGGCTTGTAATTATCTCCTTCTTACATTTCTTTCCATTTTTCCCAGCAAATCAACTCCTATAGCCTAATTGTGATTTGGTAATGACTACAGTGTGAATCTAACTTCATTTTCTAGTACAAGAGGTTCTGTAAATCGAAAATATATTTTTAAAATATTTTGCATCTTGTGCAGATTTCAATATATCTCTTTATTTATATCCCACCTTTATTTTTTTTTACAAATATCTCGAGGCAGTGAACATATCTTTCTCCTCTTATTTTCCCCACAACAATTACCCCGTGAGGTGAGTTGGCGTGTGAGAGTGGGACTGGCCCAAGGTCACCCAGCTGATTTTCATGACTAAGTCAGGCCTAGAACTCATAACTCCTGCTTTCTAGTCTTGATGCTTTAACCACTAGATCAGCGGTGGCAAACCTATGGCATGAGTGCCAGAAGTGGCACGCAGAGCCATTTCTCTGGGCACGCAGAGCTGTCGCCCACTGCTCTTCCAGGTTGGTCTTGCGCACATGCGCAGAAGTGCCAGAAACCGAAAGATCACACGATCTTCCTGCATGCTCGCTTGCTCCTGTTTTTGTCACTCAGTGCCAAAAAGGTTCGCTACCACTGCACTAGACCAAGCTGTCGTATTATTATCATTGCTTCAATTTTTTATTGTGTTCTTTAGCACACCAATTTAAGTCTGGAACTTCCTTCTGATTTTGGAGAGCTTTTAGAAGACTCTGCTTGTTTTTCTGTTTATTTACATCTTCAGTGTCTTTACAGATGTTATTGTAATACTGGCTCTTGTCGGTAATTATGATTAAACTTCTTGCTGAGATCTTCATTTTCTTGGCTTTGTGTTGTGTTCTCTTCTTAGAAATTTCCATCATTTCCATCATTTGATTTCATTCCACAGTTCCTTTATTTCCTATTAGTAAGGTCAGAACTTCAATATATTTCCTGATGTTCTCCTTGGAAATGATATGTATATTCTCAAGATCATACTGTAGAAACTGGCTGGCTTATCCTTTAGCTTCCTGGAATTTACATGTGAATATGTCATAATCTATTCCACAGTCACCTCTCAGTCATGTCTTTTCTGAGCTCTTCTACCACTTTGGATCAAGAATATAATTTCTAATATTTATGTGTACTCCATCTGGTGATGATCATGTCTATACATGTTGGGAGTTGGATGTTCATCATTTTATCCTATATTAGCAATGAATATAATATCTAGATATAAAAAATTAATTGTTCTCCTGATTCACACTCTGTTTCCTAGTGAACAATGCCTGTCCTCTACTTCTTTGTGGCTTGAGTAGCAAACAGTATGATTTTTCTCACCAAAAATATCCAATTCCAGGACCTTTCAATGTATTAATATGTAAGATGTCAACAAGTAGTTGACTCATTTAATCTTTTACCGTACGAGCTATCCCATGGTTTTTATGATCTACATTCCCACTATAATTTCATCTCTGCTGTAGAATGGTTTTCTTCATTCTGTCTGTCCATCTATGGCAAAATATAGGAGTAGTTTACCATTACTTTCTCCAGCATAGTAAGAAATCATGTTTTTCTGTTGTCATTATTGGAATCATCTATTTCTAATCTCTTCCAGTATCACTGCTATCTTTTATAAGCAATTGCTTTTTTTAATTGGAACAGCTGGGATAACATAATAAAAGTTAGATGTAGATGGAAATTTAAAAAAAAAACAGTTATAGATGAATTCTATGAAAGCAAGTACCTTCAGGAAAAAAATAGGTATTTCATCCACAACAACAGGGATTAATATTAATTAGTACAAGTACCACTACTTTTTATTTGGTCAATGACCAACAAAATTTAAAAATATATAACCTAAAGGTAAAATTAAAAATTGATTTATACAATTTTGTAAATGGTCCCAAGAAAATTCAAATCTGTTCAATAGCTCGCATTACCAACATATATCACAACATTCATACAAGGTAAAATGTTAAGTTATACTCTACCAGACCTATTGTTTTGATTAACTGATCAATAGCTAGACAAACAGATGTATGAACAGATAGACTTATAATATGGCTTCAGAGAGTATGTATTTGGCCAGTGAGAATGCAAGAATTTGAGAGCCGTCTTTTCATATTTGAAATATAATGAAACTGTGAAGGATATCATTCTTTAAAAAAAAAAACCACCCAGTGCTTCTAACTCTTCCTCCTTCTGCCTAAGGTCTGAAATCAACACAAGGAAAGGTCCTACTTGACGTACATGTCTGTAGTTAATAAGGAGAAGAATTATTACCAGTGAAAACTAGTCATTAGTTTCTCTAATCTACGAAAGTCCAATTATTTGTCATTAAAAATAAATAAATACAAAGACCAGAATACAGGCAATGACCCCAACTATAGCATTCCTACTTAAAGGGGGGGAAAACTGGAACATGCTACAGTTCATGAGCTAATTTTGAAGCATTCTTCTTTGAAAAGCAGTTTATTTTATTTAAATAATATAACTTCACATTTTCTATGATTTACATAGAATCATAGGGCTACAGTTCAACATTTTTAAATAAATAAAATAAATAAATTCTCCTCTTATTTTCTTTTCTTCCTAACAAAACAGGTTGTTCTTGGCATTTCTGCCTGCAGACTTGTAGCTGTACCAATATATCTTTAAAAGAAAAGTTCTGGCTAAAGCAAAGCAAAGACTGCTATTCATGCTAAACTGTATTTTGTTTGAAAATCCACACATTTTGCATGCATTCTGACAGATTTCTGACATGATTTGGAAAAGTCATCTTAGATAGCAGTAGCAAGTTGAAGAAATAATAATTCGTGATGCATATTGTTTTTAAGAGAATGGAAAGTTTACACATTTTGTGATGTACAGATGATTGTTAAAATAAGTACTATAGACTTGCAGTGGCTATTTCGAAGTAGTCTGTAGATAAGCCAAAGGTAAGTTCAGCTAAAGGTAAGTTATGTGAAAATTAAAGCATTAAAATGGATTATTGGGTGATATTAAAAGTGAGGATTTTCTTCCATTCAAACTGAGTAGATATTGAATAATAAAATTTTGAAGTTCACCTTAATACGAACAAACATTTTTCTTTTGCTGCAGATATGTTTTTGGAAAACAAACATGTTGCTACTTTGAATATTCCTACTGGAAAAGGAATAAAAATTCCTATCCTACTGTGAAAAGAGCAAATTTTAAATATCCTGACCTAGTCAAACAAATTATAGTGCAATCTAAGAGGGCAAAACTTCTGTGTGAATAAGTTGTTGCTGCAAATATCTATATCCAAGTGCCAAATATTCTCTCCAAACTAAGTACACTGCATGCACATTCTGTCAGGGACCTTATCAAGGAAGTGAATATGAACCATTGTGGCACAGTGGTTAGAATGCAGTAGTGTAGCTACTTCTGCTGACTGCCAGCTCCCTACAATTTGGCAATTCAAATCTCACCAGGCTCAAGGTTGACCCAGCCTTCCATTCTTCCAAGGTGGGTAAAATGAAGACCCAAATTGTTTGGGGAACTATGCTGATTATGTAAACCGCTTAGAGAGGGCTGTAAAGCACTGTAAGGCAGGATATAAGTCTAAGTGCTATTGCTATCTGTAACCAAACAATATTTATCATGAGAGCCAGTTTGGTTAAGGCATCAGGCTAGAAACCAGAAGATTATGAATTCTTGTTCTCCTTAGGCACAAAGTCAGTTGGGCACCTTGGCTAATCTTTCTTTCTCTCTCTCTCAACCCTGGAAAGCAGGCAGTGACAACTCACTGCCAAAAACAAAAAACAAAAAGCAAAACAAAACCTTAGGAACTAGTCCAAACAGTCTCCAGGAGTCAAAAACTGATTTAAAGGCCCACACTCTGTTGTCATAAACCATTAACTCCAAAAAGTATTTTCCCCTAAATATGTTCACATAACAGCATAGGTTATGGGGATTTTATTATGTAATGAAGCATTCATTAACATTGGATATATGCTATTAATTTCCCCCACTCTGATGGAGAAGGTACATTATAACTGGTCAGCTACATTCTTAGAAGAATAATGTCAATATTTTCAGGTTGCAGAAACTGGAACCTTACAAACTTGGGCAGGGCATAAGATGCCAGTAGGACTTTCTAAGGACAATTATACTGAGAATCTACAGATCACTTACAAAATCACTTTGTGAAGTCCTGTCTCCCAATAATTCTTGCTGTTGCAATAGCAATTATGTGTCTTACTGATTTAACACCATTGCAGATCCTCAACCTTGTCCTATGTTCAAGAGATTTCTTGCTATATGGCAGACACTACCTTATATTTTAATTATTTTTGTCTGATATATGGCTGATTAGACAGCATCTGTGTATTTAACATAGAAACCAACCTATTTTACATATTACTGAGTCCTGGCTGACTTATAAAGGAAGGATTGCCTTTTCCGAAATTAGCCTAGCTGGCTTTTAACTGTAGCATCAGCCAAGATTGAAAGCAGGTGGGAGGGTGGCAATTGCTATTAGGGAATCTCTTATGGCTTTCAAAGGCTCTGACTAACATGTCCCTGGTTGTGATACCCTGATCAATAAGATGGGCTCTAGGGATTATTTAGGATTAGTCATGCACTAACCTCTCTGCTGCATAGCAACTTCCCTGCTTGAGTTCCTTGGCTTCATTTTTATGCTTGCAATGAGTTCCCAAATGGATGGCTCTGGGGTATTTTAATCTGTTTTCCCTAGAATGGGATCTGAGGTACATCAGGAGTTCATGGCTTCTGTGAAAGCTATGGCCCTATCCTAAATAATTCAGAGTGCTACTCAAGGTAGTGTTCGCATTCTGAATTTGATGTTCTTGTCAAAGCAATAGCAATGTGATCTGAAATTGAGAGTGCTCTCAATGTCCCATCAGGGTCACATCATGCCCTGATTTCTATGGGTTTCTCTAGTGCCACTATCCACTGGTCAGAGGTTAGATTGGTCCACCTCCAATGACTGGTGGACCCAGAGCAGTTTATGAGGAGTTGAAGTTTTTCCCTGTTGGTCTGATGCATGATTCATTTAAAATATTGGTTGCTGCTTGGAATAAAGGAGCAGTTAACTCCTTGGGTTGGATGGTACCTCTGAGATCTCTTGGGTCCCAGGCATTCCCTGTGGTTTACAAAGGAGTTAATGGAGATGAAACAGAAGTTATGTGTACAGCAATGTGTCCATTCAACAATCTAACCAAACGTATATTAGTCCCACTAATAAGACCTACCTTGTAGTGTTAGAAAGAATCAGTACTTCTCTGATCTTATTGAATGTACAGCTCTGTTTCGGGTGACATGGGGTCTCCTAGGTAAGGGATACAGACACTCTTTTGCAGGGAGAATGTGTTGGATGAAGTTGCTTGGATTCACTGCCACTTGGTCCTTCATTGCATGGGACTGCCACTATCCTATTTAAGGGACCACCGCTTCCTGGTTATATTAGCCTGCCCAAGTAGATCTTGAGAGCATACTGTGAGTACCATCAGCTAGGAACCTATGTTTAGCAGCTCCTGGGACTTCCCTGTCATGGCACCTTATGGAACATTCTCTCAAAATTAAGATTCACTCTATCCCTGATATTCTGGGATTTCTAAAGATCTGGTTATGTCATCAGGCCTAGGGGTTCCCAGGTACAGATATGCTTAGATGGTTCCATGGTTGAGGCAGCCATTTTTATTTTTCCTTTGCATAAGGGATATTTTTTAAGGGGGTGGGTATTTACATTGGTATGTATATTTGTCCTTGCAATACTTTCTGGATCTTAATATATTCTATATCTGTTGTTTTTAGATCTGTTACTGTCTTCAGTGTTGTGTACCATCCAGAGTCATCTTTGGTAAAATGAGTGGCTAAATAAAATTGAGAGAGAGGGTGAAGGTTGATATAATAATTTACTATTGGAAAAATATGGAAGCGGAAAAGGAATCTTCTTTAACATAGCATATGATTCTCTTAATAGAAAATAAATATATCTGCTAATTTTCAACAGATTGTTTTATTAAGTGTCTTAACACAGAATATAAATGATCAAATTGTTATTTGTTAGAGTCTATAATATTTCATTATCTGTAAAAAGAGCTACAATTGCTCCCCCACTGTTTTAATAATGAAGGGAAAACAACTCCACAAATCAACATTTTGCAATCAGGCTTTAATTGCTCATTTTCTGAAACCTTGCTGCACAATGACTAAAAGAATATTTTGTTCATTAATATTCTTTTAACTTTAGAGAACCAACAAAAATACATGCTTTCCTGTACAATTTCTTCATCATTATATAGATTTACAGTGGAACTTTGGTTTGCAAATGCTTTGGTTTACAACCAATTCGGGCTCCAACCTGAAAATCCAGCTGAGTTTTGGTTCGGCTTCTGAAACAAAACTCAGCTTCCGACTCAAAAACAGTGCAGAAAGCTTCCTTTCTGTGCCATTTTTTCCATCTGTGCATGTGCAGACATGTCGCTTCAGGGTCCGACCAATCTGGTTGTGAATGCAATCCCGGAACAGACTGCATTCGCAACCCGAGGTTCCACTGTACAAGCTAAAAAAATATGTGTTTCTTAAATAACTGTTCTAAATATTACTTAGAGTGTCATATAATACACACCACTTACACATAAATCATACATTACCACATGTACAGTGAAATGTATGCATACATTTCATTGCACGTTCAAAGGTTGTTATTCAAAAGGAGTATGATGTGTGCATAAATCAAAGAAGCTTGTTATACTATTTCTAACTTCAGGTAGCAATCACTACATCCCAATTCAGTAGTGTCGATGAAGGCAGAACCAAGGTATACTTTAGATATTAGAATGACAGATTTCAGCACAATTACATTAACAATTCCTATGAGTAACTGTTATAGTTAGGAAAGAAATACAAAGAAGAACAGGATAAAGGTATGGTCAGAGAAACAATAGTAATCCTAGAAGGTACATTCCATACAAGATAGCAAAAGGGCCAAGACTGTGTTTGATACCTTCTTCACTTATTCTTAAAAAGAGTGCTATGTTATCAAAAATATAAGTAGAAGAAATAATAAAACACTAACAAAATAAAAACTATATCTAAAACGTTCAGGAACATAAAACAGTATTTTCTGGCAGCAAAGTAACAGTGACATTAACATCAATAAAATCTTATGGCAACATGTATCAGAACCACCTGCTACATTTCCAGTAATGTGGTTCATCACTACAACCTAAATTATTCTACTCAATACATTAAGTAGAACAATCTGCTTATTTAATAATATATTTCTTTTCTAATTGGACACAATACCTAAGACCTTTTATAAATATTATGAAATGTACATTTAATTAATACTAATCTCTTATGAAACACCGTCATCAGTCTTTTGTTGCTACTCTAAATATGAAAGGAAGTACTGTCATAATGCATTATGACATGAAATACTGTATTAATATACACAGCATACAGCACCTCACAGCCTACAGGTAAACAGAAAGGTTAACCAAATGACACTTTCAAGAAACGTGACAGTGTTTCTTGATAAAATGGCAGTGCCATTTTGTGCAAATAACTTTCACTGGATCACTGAATATGTGCAATTGCTGCATCACCATATTTTTTTAAGTTTTACACACATCATTTACATAAACCATCACTACTATTTTAAGTATTGGTCCTGAAATTGAACTGGTAAATAAAATCGTGTTTTGTTTTTACCATCAATACAGTGAATGAAATAAATGTTCAAAATATAAATCTACATTCTGTACACAAATAAAGACATTGTGACCATCATTTTTAAAGTTGATGTAATGAAAGAGTTCCACTTCCTAACAAACACATAAAAACTGATAAATTCTTACTGAACAGTGATATGTACCAAGGACATCATACATTTTATCCTTTATTCTTAATAGCATTAAATACTTATAAGTATATGCCCAATATAAATACCCTGCTTGTTAATACTAAATTGCAACAGTGCCTACACTACACATGAGCAATTTTATTTTACAATGTTTTCTTCATATGGACAATTGAATTAGTAGAATTTCCATAAACCAATGCATTCATGAAGTACATTGTCATGCTACATTTAAATAATAAATAACAGCATAATACAATAAGACCTACTTTGCAGTGTAGGTACCAAAAACTGTTCAAAGGGAGCTAAAATCAATTCTATTCAAACTTATTAAACATAAAAATATAATCTGTGTGGCCACACAAAACTCTGATTACCAGTAGCTAGATCACAGCTATTGCTTAAGCCTAGTCTCTTTTTGTGTTTTAATTACCATAATTAAAATATTTTTTTAAAAAAAACAGCCTGTTCTTTTCAGACCCATCATCCTTATATTGTCTGTCTCTATATTCTTGTCCATAAGCTTCTTTCTTGTTTGCAATATATATCACATAGTTCATTCCTTCATTTGGTTAAAGAGATTAACAAACCAAATTTGATAAGCTAATGCAAGTCAGTTTCAAAGCAATGAATCCAAAGTCTTCTTCATCTACAACTTTTATTTAAAGTGGTACACACACAGATATAAGGGATGCAGTGACTCAGTGGCTAAGGCGCTGAGCTTGTTGATCAGAAAGATTGGCAGTTCAGTGGTTTGAATCCCAAGTGCTGCATAATGGAGTGAGCTCCTGTTACTTGTCCCAGCTTCTGCCAACCT
>JANHFR010008004.1:4432-20033 GCA_032468015.1 Mimophis mahfalensis | reverse complement strand
ATGCGTGGACTTCAACTCCCAGAATTCCACAGCCAGCAATGCTGGCTGGGGAATTCTTGGAGTTGAATTCCATGGATCTTCAAACTGCCAAGGTTGAGAAACACTGTACTACAATCATAGAACTAGAGATGGTTGGGTCAACAAGCTTGGAGAATCTGCAGCAGAACCTGCATAATTGTATTCATTTGTTTGCAGGTTCATTTGATTTTTGCAATCTGCAAATCATGTTTGCATTCTCATTATCTATTTTCATATAGTGTTTTTAACTGTTGTTAGCCACTGAGAGTCATGAATATGAGATAGACACCCATATAAATTGAAATGAATAAATAAATCCTTATACAGCTGGCACATAGTCTTTCACTATCTCATATGATTTGCAGATTGCATAATTTGTAGACAGATTTCCATATGATAATCATGGACCATCAACCATAATTGCAAAATCACAACTATATTTTCAAGTAGGTGGATTTAATTTGCCAACAGTATTTTTTTTTTTAATTAACAATTCATGACTCCTTCGGAAGAGTTTAAGTTGCTTTGGTTAACTTTGGTAAATTCATCTGGAAGTATTTTATGTATCTTTCTGGATCACTTGCACTTACTTGTAAATATTTCTTTAATAATGGTAAGAGTATTTTTATGACATTATATTAAGTTAGGGATTAGGTCATGCCAATTTATGACTACAGAAAGAGCTCATAAATTAAGGTTACTTTATATATTTTTATCTCTACTGAAGGAACTAAATAAATGTTTTATTTAAATCTAGTGTCAAGGTCTTACTGATTAGCTTTAATGTGTGTGACTATTTAAAACCCCAGGAATAGCAGTACTCATAGAAAATGTCAAGAATCAAATCACACTGTTAGTTACATATGAAAACTTAAGATGTAGCTTTCTTATGTGGGCTGAATATTAGTGAATCACTGAAGAATATTCCTCTAATTAAAAATAGGTATCAGAAATCAGTCCTACCATACACATTGCAGAAGTGTCTTCGCCCAAACCTTCTGCATGTGTTGGTCCTCCTAACTACTGGTTATCTCTTGACTAGATTACTGCAACGCGCCTTACGTGGGTCTATCCTTGAAGAGTATTTGGAAGCTACAAATAGCATAGCAGTAGCACAGACAGTTCTGGAGCCCTCTTGAGTGGCAAATGTAACCTTGCTGTTATTTGAGCTACCCTGGTTGCCAATTTGCTTCCAAGTCCAATTCAAGATGTTGATAATTATCTCACAAGCCCTTTAGGATGTGGGTTCAGGATATCTGTGGATCCATTTCACCTTGATGGGACTGATCCTCCTGCACTCATTCCAACAGAAGCCTACTTCAGATTCTGTCTACCAAAGATTTTCATTGGCAGAGCTTTTCTTAGTACTTAGAGACTTTTCTGCTGTGGCCCCTGCCCTCTGGATTATTCTCCTACTGGGAAACTGTCCCTACACTCCTGGCCTTCCAGTTCTGCCAGCTGGCCTCAGAGTCTAACTATGCTGGGCTGGCTGGGGTAGAAAAGACACCCCCCCCCATGTTGTCCACCCTCTTGGTTTTTAGCCTTCATTTAATTCTACTAATTTGAACTTCTTTGTATTATTACCTTTTTATCTTTTTATTATAATGTAAGCCACCAGAGTTTCTGTAGGTGTCAAACTCAAGGCCCAGAGTTGTAAAACTCAAGGCCCGGCGCTGGACACAGTCCATGGGTCTGACCTGACCCACAGGGCTGCCCAGCAAACAGCAAAGGATAGCCCATGGTGCCTCTGCCAGCAAAAATGGAGATCGGGAGGGCCATGTGTGGCCCTCCTGAGTTCCATTTTCATTTGCAAAGGGTGGAAGGAGGCTGTTGCAACTGAAAACAGAGTTTGGGAACCTGTTTTCAGTGGCAGAGCACTTGGGCCACCACAGGCACCCCAATGTGAGTGATGTTGAACTGGCCACGCCCACCCTGGCCACACAACCCGCCCCGGAGTCAAACACAGCCCTGTGGCCCTCAGTGAAATCAATTTTGACACCCCTGCTGAAGAGTGAGGTGGGGTGGTGTAAACAATAAATAAAATAAATAACTCCCACAATCTGGCTTCTTTAGATTCTCTATGACCTATTTTATAAAAAAGAGCTCTGTGAAACTCAATTAGATGCAGACTCTGGGCTGTTGTCTCCTTATAGAATTCAACAGTGGTGTCTGCGGGATCTCGCTTCAGAATGATTAAAGCAGTATTAAGGCATCATTTTGCAATGTGCATGGTGATAAGGGGCAGATCTTCCATTGTATTGCTGCAGGCCTGGCTGCATCTGTTTGTTCCCCCCTGCTCTTCTGTTAACATCACTGAAAGTCAAACTCAATCATTAAGAACACGCTGCTAACAGTATGAGTCATTTAATCAGGCAACTTCATGAAAACCAGAACGCAACACATATTACTGAGTGCTATTGTCTAAATTTTAATAAAAGACCTGTGTGCATCTGTGTGTCTTGCTATGTATCTTTTACTTCCATTACGTTCAGAGTGCGTATAGCAGGGGTATCAAACTCAAGGCCTGAGGGCCAGATCCAGCCCACAGGGTGCTTAGATCTAGTTCGCGGGGCCGCACTTGCCCATGGTGTCTCTCCCAGCAAACCAGAGCTCAGGATGGCTATGGACAGCCCTTCCAAGCTCTATTTTCACTGGCAGAGGGTTGCAGGAGGCAGTCGCAGTTGAAAACAGAGCTCAGAAACCTGTTTTCACTGGTAGAATGTCAGGCCACCACAGACACCGCTAATACAAGTGACGGCAAGATGGCCATGCCCACCCTGGCTATGCCCACTCCAGCCCTCCAAGGTCAAACACAACCCTGATACAGCCCTCAATGAAATCAAGTTTGACACCATGGAATATTGTCTTCAATTTACAACCATTTGTTTAGTGGTCTTTCAAAATTACAACGGAGCTGAAAAAAGTGACTCATGGACCATTTTCTACACTTACGACCCTTGCAACATTCCCATGGTCACATGATCAAAATTCAGAGGCTTGGCAACTGGCATGTGTTTATGACAGTTGCAGTGTTGTGGGATCACTATTATCACCTTTTGCAAGTTTCTGACGAGCAAAGGCAGTAGGAAAGGCAGATTCATTTAACAACAATGTTACTAATTTAACAACTGCGGTGATTCATTGAACAACTGTGGCAAGAAACAACTGGGACAAACCTCACTTAACAACTTTTGCTTAGCGATGGAAATTTGGGCTCAATTATGGTTGTATGTGAAAGACTACCTGTAATTAGCTAACACATCAGCATTGGTTGAAATCGTAAGTACTCCACTTTTGTGGATATACAAAAAAAAAGCATCTACTTTCATTAAAATTAAACATCATTCACTATGGCTGCATCCATAGGATGAGAATCATTGATTGAAAAAACCTGAAGGGCTCTCGTAGCACTTTTTTGATTAATACATTTTATTCAAAGGCGTAAGCTTTCTTCAGCTGCTACTAGTGAAGTCTGTCTCATCTAGGCATCTGATGAAGTGAACTGCAGCTCATGAACATTTATGCATTTAAATATAATGTGTTAATGAGAAAACTTGCTATTGAGGGTTGGCATGGAAAAATGAATGGATTGAATTGAGGAATATAAGATTATTAACATTGAAGGGACATGACCTGCAAATGGGGTGGCATGCATTCTTATGGTGTGGGGAAAGCAAAGCACCTGGTTATTTTAAGAGACATTATATAAGAAACTCTTTATTATTAAAATGGGAGAAAATTAGGGATTAACATTATATGAAAATTCCAGTGTGGCTTTCAATAATGGAAGCATTCATACATCCAAATTTTATTAATATGGAAAATATTTTTAGATATAAAGACATACTGAATGAGAAGGGGGAGCTCAAACTGAAACAGGAGTTGGGTGAACAAGGAGTTAATATAATATGGTATTCACGATTGCAAATAGAATTGAGATACAAAAAAGATGCAAAAACATATGGTTTCTATGGAGAATTGACAGACTTGGATAAGATAATGACAGGAACAGATGAAAGAGTGATTAAATATATATATAATAAAACATATATATATAAACAGAAACAGCTACAAAAGCCTGATGATGGCAAATGAGATTTTACCGACATATTGCTACAACTTTAAAAGCACAACTATGAAGACGTGGGAAAATACCCGAACAGCCATCAGATAACTGGAACATATATGTGGTGGACGTGTATAGAAGCAAAAGAATATTGGATAAAAATACAAACTTGGTTAGAAAAGATGATACAACAATGTATTGATTTGAAACCTGAAGTATTTTTATTAGAGATTTTAGCCAAAATTTATAATAGGGAGAATGAATGTTTGATTATTCATTAATTAACTGCAACTAGGATTCTATTTGAATTGGAAGAGTGAGGAGAAGAATGTGATAAGGAAAATGTCACAATGTGCAGAAATGAACAGGTTAACATTGGCAATTAAAGAGAAAAAGGAAACAGAATATTATAAGTTACATGAAATATTTTATCAATGGTTAGAGAGCAGGTATGAGATAAAATATTAGAAATGTTATATGTACAATTATTAATCAGATGCTATATATTTAATTATCATCTAAGCTAAGAATGACAACTTTACGTGTATAAAAATGTTATGAAAATGTGAATCATTATTTTCCCTAATATTTGTACCTAGGTGACACATTGTTTGATGAAAGATGGATTGTTTATATATAAAATTAATAAACCTTTTTTAAAAAAAGAGCGAGAGAGAGAGAAAACCTGCTATTGGAACCTTCCTGCTTTATACCTCCATCCAAGTTCTATTCTGTATTCACAGATCATTTGCTTGATGCATTATGTGTATACAGTATATGTTGTGCAGGATTTTAACTTTGGAAAAACAACTGATATCATGGAACCAAGGAAAGTTAAAAGAAATTCTCTTATTTCTGATGTAAGGACAGATTTGACTTCACTGCATGTCTTTCACTGCAAAGAGAGATTTACAGAAACTTCTTTGGTAAATTGGTTCCATAACTTTGGTTGTGAACTGAGTTGGTTGTGAACTGAAACACATTTTCCCATTGGGTTGTATGGAAATATGATCAATCCGTTCCAGACCCCCATGAACTCTATTGTTTTCTTTAAGATTTTGAAGCACACAAATACAGTACTGTAGTTAAATATGCCACAGAATGCACAGTGTAACAGTAAAATCCTTTCATACTAACACTGAGGAAAACCATGAACAGCAGAGAAAACTGTGTAGTCGGTCAATTCAGAGAGAGAAGTTGCTGTTTTGCGGGAGAATTCGCCTACTCAATGGAAGGATGCTCTTCTTCCGGTGTTTTCTCTCTTGACATTTTTTTTGTCCTCAGGAAATTTGGTTGTGAAACGAGGATTTTTTTGTGAACCGAATCAAACATTTAGCTGTTTTTTTGGTTGTGAACCAATCTGGTTGTGAATCAAAGCGTTTGTGAACCAAGGTTCCGCTGTAGTTGAAAATGAGCAAGGATTTAAGGTAGCTCATTTATTCCCTGTATCAAGACTCCCCCAACAAAAGCAAAAACAAAAACCAACCCCCCACCTTCTTTTCTGAAACAAAAATACAGCAGTTCATTGGAAGAGTTCATAGCTTCTCATTGATTTTAAAATATCTTGTCAATATGCAAAAGCTTTCGAAATACCCAGACGAACCATCCTTATTGGTAAAAGGACGAGGGAACAGCCACAATTGACATATCTCTCAGTAAGAAGCTGATAGTCCTAAAGGCCTTATTCAATCTCTTCTCTTCTGCTTCTGAATCAGTTATCGTTATGCGCAGTGACGGACGCCAGCGATGATCAATAAAGCACCACGGAATATCAAACTAAAAATAATGCAGAAGGCTAGCTCTTCTCTTCGTGTCAGTTTTCATGAAGATTAAATGTCAGACAACTACCTTTCTTTGCTCTCGATATACATATATTTTCCGGTGTCCAGAATTACAAAGGATATGAAAAGACTTTTCCTCACGGCACAGCTTTTGTAGAAAGACAGATAAAGAACAAACAATGATGGATGAAAGAGACTGGATAGATTGCTATCAGGGTATCTATCTTCATAGCTTCAGTTACACTATGTCTTTATTAGAAAAGTGTAAATTGAGAAGGTTGAGGTTTCACGGGCCTTCAGAGTTTCTTGAACTATGTTGGAAAAATACAGGTTGTTCCTTTCTAATTATAGACAGAATATTTAACAGTTGATGCAGCATAAGCTGCTGCTTTAAAGATGCTATTTTGCAATGCCATTGAGTCAAGCACCATTAAAAGGAAACAAAAGAAAACAAATAAGAAATACTGTTCTTTGTGTTTACATATTTTGGGAATTTTTTTAAAAAATATTTTGAATAAACATCTAGTGATTAAGACACCAGGCTAGAGACCTGGAGATTGTGAGTTCTAGTCCCACCTTAGCCATAAAAGTCGGCTGGGTGACTTTGGGCCTGTCACTTTCTCTCAGCCCAATTCAATTCACAAGACTATTGTTGTGGGGAAAATAGGAGGAATGGAGGAATATTAGACATTTCCAGGAGTGGGTTTCTACTGGTTTGGGCTGGTTCAGGTGAACCAGTAGTTTCATTTGGGCTGGTTCAGGTGAACTCATTCGATTGCTGATGTGTTGGCAATGATTTTAGCCCTCCTGCCCACCCAAACGCTATTGTGACCTTTATTTCCCGCATTTCAAACCCAGCTGATTGGCATGGCGGCGCGGATTGCTGCACCTCAGCTGTTTTTCGGCAGACTGGCTGCAGACAAAGATCAGCATTTGTCATTTTTTTTAATGGAACATGCACGCACAGCGCGCAAAGTGAGTGCAAAGCAAACCGGTTGTTAGACCACTTGAAACCCATCCCTGGGCATTGTCCGTCACCTTGAGTTATTTGTAAAAACAATACAGGTGCCATTCAAATTAATGAATAAAATTAAACATCCAGGTAATTTTTTTTCTGAATTAAGTCATCTTGATTTAAATAAAGTTTTTAGTTATTCTCTGCAAAGGTAATGTAATGGAACCCAAGCACAGTTTTTCCAAAGGAAGTCTTTAAAATCAGTACAATAATATGATGTTACTAACAAGTCTTATTCGTTGCATTGGATCTCTTCTAATTATGATTAACTCTGGATTTATTCCATTTTAAGGCCTGATGTATGATGGCCCCTTCACATGCATAGGAGCATACATCAAGTTTCTACCAGAAATTAATAATTTCTGTTTAGTATACCCATCCCACATCTTTTTCTTCTAGTAACTTAACAGGAAATCAGTAGAACAGGCAGATGTGTACATATGTAGACACATATGTTCTAATGATTAAGCAAATGTCCAATTCTGGATCTTAACAACAGGAAAAAAAAAGTGGTGATTTTCATTAATGGCTCCCAGCCTACATATTATAATGATCAACATTCTATTAAAGCAAAACACAACATTCCCATTTAAAGATTTAAAATTGTTCTAATTCAAGTTGATTGATCAAGACCTTTGTGGAAGTATTGCTATATTGTGATCTGTTAGATTTGCCTGCTCACTGATATAACATAGTCAGGAAATGTATTTTGCATAAACAAAGCAGAAAGTAGTGAATTAATGCAAATATTTTCATTTTATAAAATAATAGCCGATAACTCCGCTTCGCCCAGAGTAGTGCCATCGGTCCATAGCTCTATGGGCCTGACAATGGTCTGTCACACAGTGAGTAGTTCTTTGGGCCAGGCCACATTTCTTGATATACACTAGTTCATTTCCTCAAACAAGAAAAAGGAAAGGAAGGAAAGGAAAGGAAACAAGAAAAAGGAAACGAAGGGTGAAAGTAAGTAGAGATGACATGATAGCAGCGTTCCGATATGTCGGGGCTGCCACAAAGAAGAGGTAGTCAAGCTATTCTCCAAAGCACCTGAAGGCAGGACAAGAAGCAATGGGAAACTAATCCACGAGAGAAACAACCTGGAACTAAGCAGAAATTTCCTGACAATTAATCAGTGGAATAATTTGCCTCCAGAAGTTGTAAATGCTCCAGCGCTGGAAGTTTTTAAGAGATTGGATAGCCATTTGTCTGAAGTGGTGTAGGGTTTCCTGACTAAGCAGGAGGTTGGTCTAGAAGACCTCCAAGGTACCTTCCAGCTTTGTTATTCTAATTCTAAGGAAAGGAAATAATCAAAAGCAGGTGTGGGGATATCTTAAAGAGATGTTTGAAAACTGTATTGTTAAGGACAGAAATTGCATCCTTTCCCCCCTTCAGATAAGAAAAACAAAAACGAAAAACCTACCACGTAACCCTGTACTCCCAATAACTATTGACAGATTTTTGGTAATTTGTAGACTTTATAATTTTTCATTATTCTCCAAGATAATAGTGATGTGGAAAAAGAATATACAACAATGAAAAGATGATTGGATTTTGTCAAATGCTGTGGGAGGAAAAGTATGTCAACAGAAAACTCCTGTCTCATCTCCTTCAGCATTCAAGGCCACTATCCTGTACATCTGCTACACGCCACGAAGAAGTAATAGCCTCAGCCTTATCAAACTGATAGAATCAATGCTGGAAATTCAGTTTGGTTTTCTGACTTCCCAGATGTGATTAGATCTCCTGCAGCAAGAACACAAAACATTATTTCTTTCTCTCCTAGGTAGCAAGCTATGTTTTAACAAGTCCTTTTCCTCTGATAAGCAGGGGATGAAGGGAAATTAAGACCTGGATAGCCGTAAGGACGATTAAAATATACATTTGTATCTCATGGTTAACAGATTCAGAGGTGGTATTCAGCCAGTTCTGACAGGTTCCGGAGAACCGGTAGCAATAATTTTGACTGGTGCGGAGAACCACCTGATTGGCTGACATAAGCAAATACCACCTCTGATTGGCTGACAGCATAGCCACGTCCACTAAGCCACACCCACAGAACCGGTAATAAAAAAAATTGAATCCCACCACTGAATAGATGATAACCTCATTCTATGTTGTATGAAGTACAAAGCATTAATTGAATCTATTTGAAGCAGAAAGAATTTAGCCGGAAAATTAGTTTCATTATAACTGTTTGATAGATAATTCATGTGATTTTGTTTCTTTTTATGCTACAATTAAAAAAAAATATTCCTAGTATTTCTCCGATCTTCTTTCAAAGAAGAAGCAATTACTGCCACATTTATATATTTTAAAAAAATCTTTTCAAACAGAATTTTTACTTCAGAATGGCTCAAAAACATTTTAAGGTGAATAAATGCCAAGATAATTCTGTTCACCTTTGAATTCCAATCATTTACTGAAACCTTCACAGTGCATTATAACAAAGGCAGCCGAAATTAACTGCATGTTTGGGAGCTGAGCTCAGTTTTTAAATGTTTTGATTAAATGGTCTTCTAGAAGAACATACTCAATTTTGCATGAAATTAACAACAGGTGTTATTTTGAACATATAACTCTATTAGGCAAAGATAATGCATTATTGTTGGTATGACTTCATTGAAAGAAAATCTTATGCTCTATCAAGATAGGCCAAGGTAATGTGAAAATTCTACACAGAAAATGATACCCTGCAAAATAACATGTTCTGTATCCTTTTATCTTTTAGTCCTTTTTTTCTAAAAAAACAATCCTCTAATCAGACCCCACAATTAACCCATATTGATGGCAGAGCAGAAATATGAACCCAGACCTTTCTGCTCCTATTTCATTTACGTTTATCTGCCCTATCCTACCCAACAGTTTAAATAATTTAGCACTAGACAAAGGGGGGGGGGGGAAACCCAGGTCATTCACATCCACAAGGATATTTAGGATCCATATCTAAGCACTAGATTTCTTTCTTTCTTACCTTTCTTCACATGCTTGTGTAGCATTGTGATTCGGATGCATAAGTCTTTTACCTATACTAGAAACTAATTACAGTGGAACCTCGGTTCACGACCACAATTAGTTCCATAACTTTGGTTGTGAACCAAGCTGGTTGTGAACCGAAACAAATTTTCCCATTGGGTTGTTTGGCAATATAATTGATGTGGTCCAGACCCCTATGAACTCTATTGCTTTTTTAAGATTTTGAAGCACACAAATACAGTACTGTAGTTAAATATGCCATAGAACGCACAGTGGAACAGTAAAATCCTTTAATACAAACACTGAGGAAACCATGAACAGCAGAGAAAACCGTTCAGTCGGTTGATTCTGAGCGAGAGAGAGGTTACTGTTTTGTGGGAGAGTCCGCATCCACAATGGAAGGACGCTCTCCTTCAGGTGTCTTCTCTCACGCAATTTCTTTATCCTCAGGAAGTTTGTTTGTGAACCAAAGATTTGTTTGTGAACCGAGTCAAATATTTAGCTGGTTTTTTGGCTGTGAACCGAATTGGTTTTGAACCGAAGCATTTGTGAACTGAGGTTCCACTGTAGACAAATGAGTACACAAAAAAGGAGCAAGGTTATTTTTTTGAAGGCCCAGGATTCCATGGGACATTTTTGGAGGAGTTAAGAACTGCCAGTTAGGCAGGACATGTTACATGTGTGAACCGGTCTGAGTTGGGAGAATTCCTTCCTTTTAAAAAAATGTAGCATTATCTCGCTTGCTGCATATCACACTCTACTGTATGTTTTATTATTTTCTTGTCTCTTGTTAGGGCTACTGAAGCTGCTTTTGGTTTTCAGCAATCATTTTAAATCTGAATTCAGACTAGCAAAACAGAGAAGGTTGAATGGGTAGGTGGGAGATTTGTGGGTAGAAGGTTGCATTTTTTGGGTGAGAATATATATATTGTGTATTAGCACACTTACTGCGTTCCAGGTTTAATGGTTTAAAATACAATGAGTGAATAAATGAAGACTTAACCCAGAGATGGATCAAACCATTTTTTTAGATGTAGTAGTCTATGTAGTAGTCTATGTATGTTGGCAATGGATCCTTCAGGAACAAACAACATGACAACAAAATGCAACTTTTCAGGTTTTCTGGAACTCTTTAACAGGAAGCATGCCATTCTGGCCTCCCACACCCACCCAAGAGAAAGAGGAGGAACCCATCCAAAATTCAGGGAGTTTGCACTTACAGAAGTCATTTGGGTAAAATCAGAATCAAGAACAGTGACCATGTTAATCTATCTGTTTCTTTCTAAAGGCCACAAAGAACAAAAATCAAGATGCAAACTTGGCATAGTGAGAAGGGGGAAAAATGAAATGGTTTAATTTTCCTTTCAACTTTAAACAAAATGCAGAAGAGTTAAGAGTTTCATCCCAGCAACCTGCTAACAGTTTTCTGAATTGCTGAATTTTGATGGAAAACTATATATTTCCAGAGATTTCAGGCACAAAGAGACAGGATCAGACATAAATAAATCCCGGTTTAATGAAGGTATACACAAGAATCAGGTAAATTAACAGTCAGCACTAAATTGAGACTAAATAAGTGTTAATAGAATGGGTGGGGGGCTAAAGTTGGAGCAGTTGTAGAGATGTAATGATTCTAGGGAAATGATCCTTTCTTAACTCCACTCCCAGGCTCTGCCTTCTCTAGGAGTCTACAGGGGAGGACACAGAAGGTGTTAAGAGTAGTTTGCTTTAAGTGTATATAATGTAGACTTGTAGCTGAAGGGATGTAGTGGCTCAAAGGGATGTGGTGGCTCAGTTGCTAAGACGCTGAGCTTGTTGATCAGAAAGGTCGGCAGTTCAGCGGTTTGAATCCTGAGCACTGCGCAACCAAGTGAGCTCCCATTACTTGTCCCAGCTTCTGCCAACCTAGCAGTTCGAAAGCACACAAAAATGCAAGTAGAAAAATAGGGGGCACCTTTGGTGGGAAGGTAACAGTGTTCCGTGTGCCTTTGACATTTAGTCATGTCAGCCACATGACCACAGAGATGTCTTTGGACAGTGCTGGCTTTTTGGCTTTGAAACAGAGATGAGCACTGCCCCCTAGAGTCAGGAACGACTAGCAGGTATGTGTGAGGGGAACCTTTACCTTTACCTTTAATGTAGATTGTTTGTATCTTCCACAGAAATTCTAAATTAGTTAAGTTTACTGATTACTATGTGATTGGTACTTCTTTCAAATGTATGAAAATATACTTGTTTTGTCCCATTACATGAAGCAGATGAAACTAATGACATACTCAAAGAAAACCAGTAACACCTTATTTTTCTTTAACTAGCCTGAGGCACATCAAACCCTCTTTTTTGCAAACTTACATGCAAGTACTAATAATGACAAAAATTACACATACCTGACCAGCCAAGTTAATACATATGCTGTAGACCACAGATATCAAACTTGTAGCATCAAGCTCCCATCACGTGATGTATCGTGATGATTTTTTACCTTCATAGAGCTGGGGGGCATGGCCTGCACATGACGCATTTGGCTCGTGGGCCGCCAGTTTGACACCCCGGTGTAGACTAATAAATGTATTCTCTACATGGCTAATATAGAGTTTCCCCTCTTGGAACCAGAAAGCAATTTAAGAAGGCAGGTGCTAAAGACACAATACTACTATGAGAGATCGAAAGAAAAAAAACTGAGAGTTGATTCAGACTGTATCATATCTATCCTTGAAAATAAAATGCTAAATCCATTTAAGTTAAAGGAACAGCGATTATAGAAACCTCTTCCTCATTATTACAATGCTTTGAATAGTGATTACTTTGTGATGTCAATTTTTCTTTTCCTTTATTAAAATGTCAAAAAAACCCACCCTTTTTTTTTCCAGAGAGAGAGAAGCGCATAATGAACTGAGTAGGTAACTGATCACTTCAGCATTTCTCATATAACAAAGTTCACAGTCTTCAGCTCACAATTGTTCAAAGTGAGAGCTTGGGGCACTTTATCTAATTAGCAAACTAACACTTATTGAATTAGATATGGTTTGTAATGGCAGTTTATGAGCAATTCGGTATCATTCATACCTCCTGCCTGCTTGAATAACTGAATATTGGATTTAGAGAATGAAGGGGGTAGCAAAGAAATGTATGGTGAAAAGACCATATGCAATTATTTCAATTTTTTCATAAAGTAAAACTGTCTTATTCCATTTGATTTTGGCTCCTGAAAGCCTAAGCAGTCTTTCTGGATCACCTGCAATACAAGACATAGTTTTACTTTCAACTGCCATTAGTAGCCCTAATGGTTGACATGGGGTCATAGAACTATTGCAGCTCTAAGCAGCATCATTTCCTTCTCATTGTAAAGCTTCATTTTTCTTTGACACATTAGTCCTGAAACAGCTCCAGGCTCTTGACCCTCTTTTAACCTTGCTAACTAATTAAAGATGGACAAGACCTAGGTTACAATTTTTTTTTTATAAACCTATTCATTCAAGCTCCCTTAAGGCACCCTTTGTCACTTAGAACAAAAATTCCTATATTTCCATGAAGATGTTAGTGTGAGGAACAAATGGGAGGACAGAAGAGATGTAACTTTAATGGTAAACTATTGTAAAACTTCATTATAGCACTCCAGATGTCTTCCAGGTATAGAAGTATTAGCAGCTGTTTCTTAGGTTCCATGGTTTACATTAATCTTGCAAGACGATTTAGTTCATGCGTCCTTACAGTTAGGAATAAGAACACTGCTCTTTATCAGATATCTGGTTCAATGGTGAAGATGCCTGCTTTTAGTGCTACAAATAACAGAGCAAAAATAAGAAGCAAAACAGCTTTTTAGAAATGGTTAAGGATTAATTCTGTGTACTGGACTGAAAGAAATATTTTACTGAATATATTTAAGCAGACATAGAAAACAGTAATCAATTAAGGATGCTATCAGTTGGGTGAGTGTTTGAGTTAGAATCAGTTATTTCAAACATTCCCTTCCAATGCCATAACATTCAGATATCATGACATGATGTCATCACATGAGTTTGTATTTCTGAATTCTTTATAGAATTAAGCTGTTTTCCTTATATAGGTTCTGTAGTCCTCAACTTACAACCACAACTGAGCCTAACATTTATGTTGCTGAATGAAAAAAATTGTTAAGTGAGTTTTGCCCCATTTTATGATTTTTCTTGTCACAATTGTTAACTGAATCACAGCAGCTGTTAAATTAGTGATCTGGTTATTAAATCAATCTGCTTTCCCCATTGACTTTGCTTGTCAGAAGGTCACAAAAGGGGATCACGTGACCCCGGGACTCTGTAACCATCATAAATGTGAGTCAGTTGTCAAGCATCCAAATATAAATAATGTGAATGCTACAACAGTCATAAGTGTGAAAAATTGCCATAACTTACTTTGTTCAGTGCCGTTATAACTTTGAGCAGTCATTAAATGAACTGTTGTAAGTTGAGGACTGTCTGTATTTTCTGTAACATAACACATAATGCACATTTTCTGTTTATTACAACAGCTCACTCATAAATGTGCCATCCTTATGTTCAAAGCCTGCCAAACCATTACTTTATTTTTCAAGTCCTAATGGTACACGTTTTTTGCCAAATACCTTTTGCCAAGTTTCAAAGAATCACAAATTCTTCACTTTGTGACTGATTTCTTTCCAACTTCATTACAAATCCGTTATCATTCTAAAGAGGATGAGGGCATGAAAAACTCCATACTTTGAAAACTATATAGTTATTTGAATACTGAACTAGATAGAATCAGAGGTGATATTCAGCCAGTTCCGACAGGTTCCGGAGAACCAGTAGTGATAATTTCGACTGGTTTGGAAAACTGGCAAATACCACCTCTGATTGGATGACAGAATAGCCATACCCACTAAGCCACACCCACAGAACCAGTAGTAAAAAAAATTGAATCCCATCACTGGGTAGAATGATCCTTAAGCAACAGTGTATACTTATAAAAATCAGAATAAACTCAAAATTAATCTCTGTTCAGAAATATGTAACAAAACTCATTAATTCACTGTGGCCCAAATACTAATTCCAAATTCAAGTAGTACTATCATTGCATGCATGTTTGTCTTTCTGTTTTCAAAGAAACTTAGGCTACAAAGTTAATTCTTAGAAAGAAGTATGCCCCACTGAATTCATTGCCTTGGAAGCACAGGGTTTCATTATTTCTTCAAAATGCTCACAGAAGTTTAAAGTAAAAATCAGTTGAAGATTAAATAACACATTAATATTTGAATGCTCTTTCATAAAGAAAACAGAATCAAAATAATCTGCCAAACATTCTCCTACATAAGAAAAACAATCTACATAAGTTGTCCATGTATCTCTCTCTATATAAAATCAGATGTGTGTGTATGTTCCAGCATAACTCTGGAACGGCTTGACCAATTTCAACCAAACTTGGTACACAGATGACTTACTCTCTGGGAACAAAGACTCTGGGGGTAAGACACCCCTAACACCCATCCACAGGGTCTCTGTGCCCTAAAAATAGTGCTGACAGCTTCACAGTACCACAGTACTCCACAAGGGGTCTCCCTCTGACTTGCAACGCTGCGTGAGATAGCACCATGAGGCCCATAGGGGCTCCCTCTGACTTGTGACACTGCATGAGAAAGCAGCAGGGCATGGAGAGAGCATCATGCTGCTCTCTCTAGAGCAGTGGTTCTCAACCTTCCTAATGCCGTGACCCCCTTAATACACTTCGCCACTTGTGGGGACCCCCAACCTGTGG
>JANHFR010008001.1:2987-13219 GCA_032468015.1 Mimophis mahfalensis | reverse complement strand
TCTATCTGTCTGTCTGTCTGTCTGTCTGTCTGTCTGTCTGTCTGTCTGTCTGTCTGTCTGTCTCAGTGGTCTTCAAACTTGACAGCTTTAAGACTTGTGGACTTCAACTCCCAGAATTCCTCCTCCCGTCCTGTTAGCTCAGGAATTCTGGGAGCTGAGGTCCATAAGTCTTAAACTTGCCAAGTTTGAAGATCCTTGATGTATCTAATCTATCATCTATCACCTATCATCATCTATCTACCTGGCTGTCTATCATCTATCTACATCTATGTAATCTATCTATCTATCTATCTATCTATCTATCTATCTATCCATCCATCCATCCATCCATCCATCCATCTATCCTTCATGTAAAACTAGCTAATAACCCGGGTTTGCCTGGGTATTTATGGCTTCCTGTGACATGCTGCAATCAGGGAAAGCTTCAGCCTACAATTCCCAGCATTCTTTGCCCGATTTGCATAGCTTGCCTCTTGGCTGGAGAGTCTCCAATTTGCATGCCTTCCCTCTATTGGCTGTTGTTGCCTTGGCGACTGCAGACCCGTCTGCACATGTGCAGTACAGTGTAGCTGGGGGTCAGCAGTTAAGCAGCTTTTTTAGGGGGCAAAGAACCCCCAAATGCATTCGTGACCACTCCAGTGTTTGTCTCCAGAATGCAAGGTATGTGTCTGGCAAGTTGGGGCAGATTGGTGCAGGCATGGAAGATCCTATTCGGGACATAAACCACACACCCACACACTAACAGTTCTGTTTTGTAGATTAAGACTAGCTGATAACCCAGCTTTGCCCAGGTATTTATGACAATGCTGCAGCCTAAAATTCCCAGCAATCTTTGCCCAATTTCCATGCCTTGCCTTTATTGGCTGGAGAACCTGCAATTTGCATGCCTTGACTGGTGACCATCTGCACATATGCAGTACAGCTTGCCAGTGAAATGTCCATGGGGCAATGAAATGTCCACTTCCCCCCCCTTTTTTTGGGGGGGGGAAAGACCTCTCAAAGGACTTTGTGACCACCACCACCCCCAGTGCTGACTTTGCAACACCAAGATATGTATGTTCCAAGTTCAGGTGAGATTGGTTACTCCATGTAGGAGTGTATAGAGCACATACACACACACAAACCTCACTACACTTCTGTTTTTTTTATATATAGATTATTACAAAACTGTGGATCATTGATAGGTTAAAAGGAAGGGTAGACACAGTTGTGTGCAAGATTTCAAAATTTCAAAGGTGAGTTTCCTTCTGAATTGTTTCTAAAATTAAAGAAGTTTCTAAATACAGAGTACTAATCAGTAATGTCAAACTCTGAGGGAATCGTATATGTTCAGCAGGTAATGTATGTTGTGTGAACTATGAATTCTTGTGGTCCATAATTGATATTCTAACAAAGTCTCAATTCGCATTAGAACATTCTCAAAGGACAATTCCAGTTCTGATCCTTAATTCTCTAATATCTCATCCTTGGTCTGTTCCATCTTTTCCTTCTACAAAAGTACTCCAAATTTCTAATACAAAAGAACTTTCTGAATTGAATCAGGCCATCTTCACAACTGTTAAATCACCTTGGAGGACATGGATTGGAGTATTTGGATGTGTGGTTTTGAACTTTACCTCATTCATACAGGCCTAAGGAATAGAACTAGAAGAAGTTAGAGAGAAAGAAAAAAAAATAGATTGGTAAGTTCAAAGCAATGGATTTGACAAAACCAGATCAAAAATAAATAAAATGAACAATAAGCTGGTTGCTATTTTTTTTAGGTATATGGTTTTTTTTTTCCCCTATTCATAAATATTTTGAATATAGTGTATTGTCAGGGCATATCATTTACAGAAAAGCAAAGAAAAAAGTGTTAGATTTTATGCATTCTCATATTAAACAATAATGTCTGTATGTTATAGAATGCAGTTAAAATGGCCGACAAGGTCTTAGGCCACATCACACTAACAAGTTGGAGACACAGAGTCTGGTGCTAGGCAGCTTCCTGACAATCACAAGACACTCATGTGAAGTTTCAATCATAGTTACTGGATACACTATAAATATGGGAGGCAACCATGCCTCGAGTTCCTCGCGCCTTCTCTGCTTATACTACTTTCAGTTTCGCTTTTGTATGAACAGCCACCTCATAGCCTATGTAGATAATTGTAAATAAAGCTACTCCATGGTTATTCAAGATTGTCTCAGCATCCTGGCTTTGGGCTCCACCTCGATCCATCGACCCGTGATCATGCGCAAGGTTCATCATTTAATTGTCAATAGCAGCAGATCCAAGTCTGTGGTGCAAGGAAATTAACAAAAACATACAGAAATATTGGCATATATACTGATAACAATAGCATAACAATAGTATAACAATAGTTTTGACTAGGTTTCCCTTTGTATTAGCTTATTTGTAATTCTGCTATTTAATAAATGGTAAAAATACAGAATAGAAATATATGGATTACAATAATTATGTAAAGGTACAATATCTGGGTTTTGCAAAATGATTTTTATTCCTGTCTGAATAAATGGCTTATCCACCTGCTTGTTTTACAGGCTTCTAATCCTCTAACACTCCTAAGGAAGTTCAAAGATCCAGGAAGAGATTTCCAGGAAGTATAAAATGATCTCCAATGACAAGTTTGGCATTTTCTGTGCTTCTGTCAAATTGTTATGTGTGCACAGCTCTCCTAAAGCTTATCTAAATAATAACAACAATCACGATGGTGAAATGTAATTTACAGAGACCTATACTGGGCTGGGAAGCATGATGTCATGGAGGGCTGATATTTTCCCACTGAACTGTTACCTATTTATTTACTTGCATTTGCATGTTTTAAACTGCTAGGTGGGCAGGAGTGGAGGTGAGGACAGGAACTCAACCCTTCATAGGGAGGTTGGGTCTCGAACATGGGCTGCTGGCTTTCAGTCTTAACGCTGAACCACTATGCTGGTTCAATGGCTTTGAAACAGAAATTGAGTGCTTCCCCCTATAGTTGGCAATGACTAGCGGGGTAATGTTCTGACCTAGGCTTTCCTTAAAGTACGAAGCTGACTCCTCATCCCAGAAAAACCCCTTTTATTTATTTTACAATGAATTCCTTACCAGAAAAGTCCTGGCCAACAGTCTTTACTAGGCTTGGAGAACTGCCAAGCTGATATCTTCAAAATGCCACTCTGGTAGCAGACAATCTGTTAACTCTGCTGGCCACTGATGGGCCACAACAGATAAAATCTGCAGGGACTTTGTTACCTTTACCTTTATATTGAGGTGATCACTGCCCAGATCAACAAGGACTACACTAGGAAATGAAATTCTTGGACATCTGGTGACAAAAGTTCCATACATGACATTTTAATGGATTTCTCTATGTTCAGATTGTTTTGACTTATGATCATGATTGAGTTCAAAATTTCCTTTTCTATACAAGAAAGCTGTTGCCTGAGTTTTGCTTCATTTTATGACCTTCCTTGCCACAGCTGTGAAGGACGTCACTGCAGATGTTGAGTTCATAACACGGTTGTTAAGTGATGGCTTTGCTTGACAGAAGGTCATAGAAAGGGATCATGTGACCCCAGGATAGCACCACTGTCATAAAAATGAGGCAGTTGTCAAGCTTCCAACATATACAATCTGTAATGCACATACAAGATGCAGTTTTGTGTGAAATATACACACAATATGTAAACATCAGGATGTTGCTACTGGATATAATTCATGTGATTGATGAAGTCAATTAGAAAAAAATCTGTATGAGCACTATTGCAAACAAAAATGATTTCAGAAGTTTAACTCTGCCCCCACTTAATTTGGAAGGCCTATAAAATGGACCAGGTAATGCTATTCTGCCCATCCTTGGAGGTACACAATTTCAGCTTAGTAAAATGCAAGGGTTATTTGACTTTTCAACTAGATTGGATCATGCCATGGAAGCAGTGACAACTGGAAAGCAACAAGATGCAGTGGCCAATGGCATCTTTGATTTATTGCTAAAGCACATTGATTTATGCTTAAACATATTGTAAGCCGCCCTGAGTCTCTGGAGAAGGGCGGCATATAAATGGGATTAATGAAATAATGAATGAATGGTAAGGCGCTAAACGGGTGGGCTGCTGGGGGTTCACAGGGGTTTGGGGAAACCAGTTTGGAGAACCCCCAAATCCCACTCCTAGCTGGCCCCGCCCACCTCTGGCTGGCCCCCTCCCACACAACCCTGTCCCTTTCAGGAGTCTCCATGTGGCCCGTTTTGGATGCCAGGTAAGTTCAGGGCCCACGCAGAGCCTTGGGGTGGGTGAAAAACCGGCCTCTTGGAAGTACCAGAAGTTCAGAAACAGGCATGTTTCCAGCCTCTGGAGGGCCTCTGGAGCGAGGGGAGGCCATTTTTGCCCTCCTGGAGACTCAAGAAAATCTCTGGAGCCCAGGGAGGGTGAAAATGCCCCTCTGTCATGGTGCAGGAGGTCAACCAGGCCACGCCCACCATGGCCATGCCCGCCCAGCAACCAGGAAGAGAGCTCGTTGCTAAAATTTTTGGAGTCCACCCCTGGTGCCAGAAGACCTTATTTTTGAAGCAAGTACTACGGTTATCACCTGTCACTTCTTTGTCGAAGTGTCTTGACTTTGTCATCCTTTTAACTTCCTGGGCAGAATCAGCAGTTGGGATTTTAAAATGGAGTCTGCAGGCTAGCTCAATGTGGGTTTTTTTGTGATGTCATTATTATACATTTGCAAATGTAACTCTTTTTCTTTATTCAAGGGGGAAATTTAAAAATGAGGTTAGAGAGAAAGAAGACATGGCATTTCCATCTTTCATTACCTCTCCCATTGTTCAGACAGCCGTTTGAAACAGAAGCAGGTTGAGTTAAATGCATATCTCTGTTGTGGCCTGCCAGCAGAGCTGGGGCAGACTCCGACAATGAGGAGGTTGGGAAAGAACTTGGGCCAGTTCTGGAGTCTGAGGAAGGCTCTGATGGATGCTCAGCATCGGACACAGAGGTACAGTGGCATTTCCCAGCCACTGGAGAGGCAGCTGCCTTTGGAGTCAGAGATGAGTGAGGAGGAGGAACAGCTGGGGCCTGTTCCAGATGCTCATATGTGCAGAGCAGATAGGAGAGGTGAACAACAGAGGACAATGAGCAGTTTGGGAAGCAAAACAAGGTGAAACCTGAATGGCCCCTGCCTGGCTGGGGAATAAATAGGAGGAAAGGGGCAGGGGTGGGTTCCAGCCGGTTCAGTCCAGTTCGCATGAACCAGTTGTTAAGAGGTCAGCTGGTTCGCAGAACTGGCAAATGAAAAAAACCAGCTGGCCCCACCCACCCCAGGGCATGCACGGAGGCTCTGGGAGGGCAAAAACTGGCCCTTCAAGAGTCACAAAACGGGGCTATTTCTAGCCCTCGGGAGCCTAGAGTGGCATTTTTGCCCTCCCAGCCTCCAGGTAAAGCCTTGGAGGCTGACAGGGGGGCGGGGGGTGAAAGCCTCCCGGCAGCCACCAAAAGCCCGACTTCAGGCTTTTTCCGGCTGCCGGGAGTGGCGTTTTCACCGTCCGCGGCCTCTAGGCTGAACCTAGAGGCTGCGGACAGCGAAAATTGATAGATTTTCTGACTGGTGTGGGCGTGGCTAGCTGGTCATGCAATTGGGGTGGGCTGTCCACCTTGTCACATGACCACTTAGCCACGCCTATTAAGCCATGCCCACGGAACCGGTTGTTTTAAAATTTGAAACCCACCCCTGGAAAGGGGTGGTGGTTGGGTTGTCACAGACAACCATTTGCATTTCTGGAAATCTTGCTCCTTGTGTGTTTTGCGCAACAAAGACTGCCTTGCCAGAATGGAGGTCTGTCTGTTCCTCTGTTTGAACTGACTTAATTTGCAGCCTCTCAGCTGAGAGATCCAGGACTTGTATTTATCATAAAGAGTTGATAAGGACTATTGCTTCAGTTAACTTCTTGCGGGACTCTTGCCTGGACATTCTGTTGGTGAATGCTGTTAATTCCCAATGTGTAATTCAAGTAAGGTTTTTCTTTGTGGGGAGTCTGTTTCTTGCGATGGCCGGGTCAGAACAATCTCTTGTTTTGAAATCAGAGACAAATTGCAGGTTTGGGTTTGTTATGTTTGGTTAAGGGAATCTGGGCAATTTCGGAAGGATTTAGATTGAAATGTCAAGTTATTTTTAATTAACCCAGATCTTCCAACTATAATGTAGTTCCAAAACAAGATAACTAAGGAATTTGGCAGTCTGATGCCGCACCAGATTGAATACCGTACTTTCTATTCGAAATGCAATAGCCTCAGCACCTGATACTTTTTTTTTCCTATTTAAAAACACAAGCTTGTTTTTCCCTCTCTAGACAGAAACACACTTGCTTTGGCACAGAAAGAGAAATAGTTCAGATGTTCTCACATTTTATTTTGCATTGCTCTCGGGCGCAAAGGATCAGGAGCATACATTAAGTTGCAGGTCAAAAAACCGATTGCTTAAACCTATACCCAAGAATCTGGTCAACTAAAATTCAATACTACTGTATTTTTCAGAATATAAGACACTCTGAAGTATAAGATGCACCTACCTTTTGGGAAGTAAAACAAGGGGAAAAAAATCTGCCTCTGCTGCCCAGCAGTTTGTCTCCTTGCAGCAAACAAAAAAACAGCCTGTTTTGGTTTCAGTTTCAGTTTCAGTTTCAGCACAGCCTGATTAGCACAAGCAGCTGATAGCCAGGCCTTCTGACCACCAGCTGTTTCAGGCTGCAGGGATTGCCATAGCATATTGCTACCTCCAAGTGCCCCATTTTCCACCCATTCTGATCCCTGTCCCCCAGGCCGAATGGGTGTACATGACACTGCTTATGTTAAATATTTGCAGAGAAGTCTTTACTCTGCTGTAGGAAACCTTGCAACTAGGAGGAGGTTGCTGGATCAATGGACCATAGCAGAGGGGAATTCAGTAGACCACAGCTTTCAAGGGTTCAGAAGACAGTTTTATTTACAAACTATCTACAGGAGGTAGTTCAACATACAGAAACGAAACAAAAAGCTTGGGCTAGGAGCCAACACACTACCATTCTACATCTAGTACAATGCTGCCACGAGGCTGGGAGCTGAGCCTCTAGAATTTATACCTTCTCATACTAATGATGATTGACACATCACATGGTCTTCCAGGATGGTTGAGATCTGTCCAGCAGCAGACTGGCTGTCTTCAACATGTGAGTGTGTGTGTGACCAAGGCCTAGTCAGCCATTTTAAATGCACCTTACAATAAAGACATTGTTTTAATTGAGTACAAGGTGAAATAAATTCAACAGCTTAATATCTCTTTATCCTGTTTTCCAGGGGGATCCCTGGTAGGGGGAGCCAGCTGTCAAGGTCAGATTGTGATCTTGATACATCACACCGGTCTACTACCCTCTTCCCAGAATGGCTGCTTAATGATGAGTTGTTATCAGCCCAGCTCACAGTTTTTCAGCTCTGCCGCTATGCAGCTGTTTTCTAACCCAAATGGAATGCATGTGCAGCTTCCATGTGGCTGCATGTGCATTCTGTTTGGGCTAGAAAACAGCTGAGATGTGGCAGAGCCGAAAAATAACTCAGGCGCACCCATCAGCTGTTTTCTGGCTCTGCTACTTCTCAGCTGTTTTCTTTTTTTAAAAAAAATTAAACTTGATTAACATATAAACATTAAAACAATTACAGTGTAAATATATACATACACTATACATCTTGTATAACAACCACAACTACACGATACATCTTCCTTACATTATTTGTCTATAAAAATCTAATTTCGGTATTGATATGTATAAATCATCTTCTTGTAATTATTAGCAAGTCTCAGTTCATCTAGGCCCATTTCCCCCTTTGGGAGAGCCACATATACCATAATTCCCAACTCTTATATTTCTTTACATTCCCCTGGTCTCTTAATGTTAGTGTGTCAGCCTCAGCACACTCAAAAATTTTAACTGTTATCTGATCTTTGGGCGGAGTCTCTTTCTTCTTCCAAAATTGTGCGAAAATAATTCTGGCCACTATGAATACATGCAAAGTAAGATACCAACAGCTCAAACCCTTGGGTCTCATACCCAGTAAAAAAATTTCCAGGCTCAATTCTAAATTCCCACCTGTTATTTCATACTCTGGTTTCTCCTCAGACCGTATAAATCTTTCACCTTTCTCAGCTGTTTTCTAGCCCAAACAGAATGTGTACATGCAAAATGCATGGGCAAAGCGAACCAGTTGTTAAACTGGTAGAAACCCATGCCTGGTGGAAAGAGATGAGGGGATGAGTTGGGGAGATAGAAACGGAAGGGTTTCTAATTCTAACTTTTAGGATAATTTCCAACTACCCATAATTCATTAAATCATTATATTTTTATCGTTATCTTACAAGACAAAAAGGGTAGGCAGTCAAACTACTCATCCATTAAAGACAGGACTGTGCTATAGTGCTTGTATTTCAGAACTTTGCTCTTCCCCTCCTACATCTATAAGCAATTGGAGCTGTCATATGTGCAAGTGAGACAACTGAAGAGGTTGCACAGCTGTTGAGACACGAAGGGCATTCTCTGGAAACAGCACAAGAAAAGAATCACCTCCGCCAAGCTCCTCAGTGACAGGCTTCATGGGACACACAGCCTGTGTGAAATTGGATTTAGCATGATTATTTCTGGGCAGTAATTCACAGCAAATAGCATCAAGGAAAACTTTGCTTAAATCCTGACTTGAGAAAGTGGATTTAAATCAAACTAATAGCTCACAACACATTCAAGTGTGCTTTGTACCTGTGCCTTGGAGATACATCACCAAATCCATATCCCCAAAGAAGTAAAGGAAAAGAAAACAGACTGGTTTAAAGAATAAATTACTTGTCATAGTGATCTTTTAAAAATGCCAGATTTTAATGCAAAAATATAATCCTAACATTTATTGCAGCAAAAATAAATGTCAACATATTAGACATAACTGACTAAGCCGGGGTAGCATTTCAACAAAACTGAACGGAACATGACAAGATGTATTTCACGTTTATTGGGATGAGATTTGGTCTTCTTTATCATAACCAGTAAATTAAAACACTTTATTTTAATTTACTTCACCGTATTGAAGGGGGAGGGGGAGAAATCATTGATTCTAAGATAAACAGTAGAATAACACATTCCGTTTTCACTAGAATAATCAATCAGTCTCAAAACCTAAATATGTAATTTGTCTCCGCTTTGGTATACACTTGAAAGCCAGCAGTTATAATAAAGAACAGTGACATACATGCTTTGATCCTGGATAGTTAAACTCTTATCTGATTATCTCTCTGGTTATCCATGAAATAACAACACCATTTCAATTTGCAGACTCCAGAAAATGCCCTCCATATCTGTGACATTCCATTCCCAGTGCAAAATGCATGTGTTCACTATTGTGAGGAAGTACTTTAAGTAAACAGTATGAACATCTGATTTAGAGGCAGGAAAACTCCTGGTTGAATCATGGTTGCCCATGACAATTCAGATACACAACAGTTCATGATAGCCATTGCACTTCAGAGACAGAGTTAAGAATTTTAAAGCAAAGTAACAGCACACACACACACACACACACACACACACACACACACACACACAAATCTCCTTCGGTTAGATAGATGTGCTGCTGTTAAAGGGTATTTTTTTCAAGAAACAGAAAGTAAAGGTTGGCGCATGGAGCATTAACACCCAGGCATACTGCTTTCAATACAACACCACCTCGAGGCTTGGAGCTGAGCCTCAGGTATTTATACCTTTTCATACTAATGATGATTGACACATCACATGGGCTTCCAGGACAGTTGAGATCTGCTGTCTCCAACTTGTGAGTGTGTGTGTGACCAAGGTCCAGTAGGCCATTTTAAATGCACATTACAACAAAGATTTTTTTTAATTAAGTGCAGTGTGAAATAAATTTCACAGTTACATATTATGGATTGACTTGAAGATACAGTGGTCCCTCTACTTGCAAACTACTCGACATACAAATTTTTTGACTTACAAATGCTTACAAGTTTTTCAACTTACAAATCTAAAACTGTTGGCAGTTTTAGATGCGGTTCCCTCAACTTACAAATTTTAGATGTGGTTTCCTCGACTTATGAATTTTTACAAATTTGATTTGTGGTGAAGCAGGCAAGGCAGGAAGAAGAATCTTGCTGTTCTTCCCAGTTGTCACCCTCTGCCTCCTCTTCCCAGAAATGATTTTTTTGGTTTGAAAATGCTGTTTGC
>JANHFR010007996.1:25265-37145 GCA_032468015.1 Mimophis mahfalensis | reverse complement strand
TTCTTCTTCTTCTTCTTCTTCTTCTTCTTCTTCTTCTTCTTCTGCTCCTGCTCCTCCTCCTCCTCCTCCTCCTCCTCCTCCTCCTCCTCCTCCTCGTCCTCTCCTTCTTCTCTGGATATAATACTATGGTCACTTAAGAAAAAAGACAGCGAACTTTTCACTGAGTTGCTACATATTTCTTTCCATTGAGAAATGACTTTAGAGAAGTACGGGGATGTTTAACTAGTAGACTGGTATCTAGACTAATTCCAGTGGGTGATAAGAGAAGATTTTGTTCCATTTCTAGTTTAATAAATGTGATCTGCTGTTCCTACATTACATGCACCAAATCCTTGGCAATTAAAATGCTTTGTGAAAAGTGTATGCACTTCACTAAGCAAACATTGCATCCTTGTGTTCTTTCTTTTCATAATTAATACACATGGTGTTAAAAGTATGAAATGCAAGCTTATATCCAATGATCTGAGCATAGGTTAGGCTGACTCAGCTGAAGACCACTGTCTCATTATGTTCTTTTTGCTAAACTGCCAATCATTTAGAGCTTAGACTTACAACTGATATTCTACATGGTGCTTAATGTCATTGCATGGACTCCCACATCAATCCCTTGGTGTTCAGCTTTCTCCCAGAAGCAAAAGTGGACAAGCATTACTGTCCTAGGTTTGCAGTCTTAAATACAATACATCCAATTTGGTCCAATGAGATTCTTAGAATGTGGGGACTTCATCCTTCACTCAACCACTGAGCTTCAAATGACTACTTTGGATAGATTGCATTGCAAGGATCTAAGCAACATTCGAGATAGAGGATAGATTTAAATTGTACATTCCAGAACTGTAAACATATAGTATAACAGCAGCAACTGCGTGTATTAACATAGCAATGAGATTCAGGGCAACAATTTCCAAGCAAAACCCATAAGACTGACATACAGGCCATTACAATTAAAATGGCAGAGACTCTGCAAGGCCTGTGCATTTTTATTAAAAGTAAGTTTGACCTTGAATTGAGCTTGTCTTCAAATAAGTGTTCAGGTCTATACACGCTATACATTATATATCATCTCATTTTTTTTCTATCTTGTTTTAAATATCCAGTCTAGAAGTACTGTTGATGCAGATGTAAACCCTACCTCACAATCTGGATATGCTTTGACGGGAGTTAATGCTTTTTGCTAAAGTCAGCCCGGCTGCTGCTGGTTGGGGTAGTGCCCAGTACAACTAAGAGGAAGGGATTTTCTTAGTCTCAATATTCTTATTCTTTTTATTCAAACATAAATAAATACCACTCTCACTGCATAATTATATAATGAAAACCAGCTATTATTAAGATGTATAGAACCTCTGGGCTGTTTATAATGGGGCAGTAGCAGCAGAAGTTTTGCTTTGTTGATAATCATTTCCCAGAGGTCCTATATTTCAGACTAAGTGCTGTAAAAGGAGGAAAACATGTGCTGGCAATGATGACATCTGAAGTCTTTTGAAAAGGGAATGAATGGAAGTCAAATATTTCTTGAGAAAGGCTAATGCAGGAGCAACTGAAATAATGAACTAACTGTTCAAATATTAAGCTCTAAATTGATTATCCTTTTATACTAGGAAAATGTGACACAGAATATACTTAAATGAGTGGAATACTTAAAGGACGTCTGCTGGCGAGCCTACAGTGGCCATAAATCTCTGGTGCGTGTAAACGTTATGTTTACAAAGGAACTATACTTATTTTTGTGTGCTATTTTATAACATCCTGATCTAAAAATAAGATAACTTATTCCTGGCTTTTTCATTTGATACATTCAGTTAAGACAAGTAATATCAAACAAGTAATATAACAAAACAATTTGTGATAAAGATCTAGACTTCAGTTTATCAAACAACTGAAAAGTACTGATAGCGTCATTTTACTGCATTTATTTTTGGATTAACTGAATTTATGCCCTGCCTTTCTAACAAAGAAAGGTGTTTGAGGTAATATCTAGATAATTAGATTGTTCAGCCAGGGATGGTGAGATTATGGTTTAAATCTCTTAGACTCAAGGGTTGTTCTGAAACTATAAGATTTGGGTGCTCATTTATTTGATATGTATATTAGGAAGAAAAAAGTACAGTGCAGAAGAGGAGAAGGTCAGGGGGGCCAGCCTCTTATGGAATACCAAACCTCATCCAGATTTATGACCACTAAGACAACCTAGCTGATAAACTATTTCAGTATCAGTGATAACAATGAAGCAGGCAGGCAATTTAGGCATTTGTATGAAGTCAAAGTAAATTCTATACATTTATCTAATTTATTAGTCATCAGCTCAAGTTGAAACAAGGGCAAGAAGCAGAGTAGTAACCCTGTGGAACTTTACAGTGAATATGTCAGAGTATATATGTCCCATATAATAATATGGGTGCTTGCTTGCTTTACTTTACTATTGCTCCAACAGTGAAGCCTCAGGTAGGGACTCAGGCAACTGATACAGTTAAGTAAAAGTTAGCTTCTAAGGAAGTTCAACAGTCAGAATTGACTCCAAAGTATTTTAGAAAGAAAAAAATGGTAATCAAAGCCAAAACAGAGCCACTGATTCCTCTAAAATTATGCTGTTCTGAGTCATACATGTAGGTTTTCACTATTTTTTGGGGTCATATTTCTTAGGAACTGACCTAAAGAATCACACAAATAAGATTGAAGCTTTGTTGTGTTGGCTTTTGCAGAAATATGTATGCACCTGATCTTCTTATTCAACAGCAAAGCTAACCTAAACTAGAGGCACTCTGGTTGACCCTTTTGTTTCCCTAGCCTTCTGATGGATTTCCTCCAGAAAGTTAAATGCTTGAAGTTCAACATGGATTTTGCACAGATATCCCTGGTCTGTTGTTTCATTCCATTGTTGTGGATGTTGGATTGGGGGGTGCCTTGCATCAGGCCATTTTACTGCATCTGTAATAGATCAGCAGTCAGCTGTGCTGACTGGATGCCAATCTAAAATGAATTCAGGCCATTGACACAACGACTGCACAGCAACTTGATCCAAAGGCCTTTGAAGTCAATGGAAAGTCTCCTTTCTGCTCCAATATCAGCCTCAAAATCAACCACATATGAGGAGAAGACAAGATAGTATGATTCTAGTTCTCATACTTTCCAAATACACAGGCCTTTTGACCTCATGAGCTATCTGCTAGCAAAAATAAACACTTCATCCTCTGACAGGGCCAGTCACTTTACTTATATAGGGTACAATCCAGCTGCTATTAAACACTAAAGCCTGTTGATTAAGCAGGCACCCATTTAAAGCAATCAGACTAAAAAGTACTTAAATTTAGCTGGAACATCCCTCGACTGAGTCAATAAAGCAGTTTGTTTCAACATGTATTTATAGGTTGGTATTTTTCTTTATTCTCAGTGGCCTGTCACATAAAAGTTGAGCAGGTTAATCTTTTCCTGGCACAGAACTGATGGGAAAGCTTCAAGTGCTAGGTTTATGAGGATAAAACTGCTGATAAAGGTGCAAGAATAGAGCTACTCACAAGATGCTAAACCTGCAGGAGCTTTGTACAGTGTATCTGTTGCCACAATTCACATGCCATGTAGATCAGTCACTGTTTCATCATTTATCTTTTTGTAATAACTTCTTTTGCTATTACCGTTATAGCAGGTACATTCTGGTTATAGGTTATGTTCTCAAGGCCTTACAACAAGAATGGTGAGCCAATGGCTCTCTGAAGTAAAACTCCTATGAGTTTCAATCATAATAATATCAGAGAAGTCGTTCTTCGGGGGAAAGTATGACAAGTATGCTGATTAATCTAAATGATACATTGCTACTCTAGGGTCGGGTGGAAATCCTGACATAGTGCCTAGAGAACCTGGAGAAGTCAAAAGTATCTCTGATTAAGTTACTTCAAAGCAAACATGCTCTTTAAGAGGGACAGAAATAGCTCTATCCCACCTCCAGTTTTAGTTCTTGATGAGGTCACCATATCCCTTAGGAGAAACTCTCTTTGAAGAGAACACAAACATTCCAATTAGCTTGTCCGCTAACTAGAGAGCAGGTTTAGCAACATTAAAGGTATAGTAACCTATCTTATGTCTTAATTAGGCCCCCAACCCATGTGAAGTCAAGAGAATAGGAACCTAGCAATGTGCTCCTAGACCCCATAATTATGGAACACCCCCAGTGTGGAATGACCCAGACCTTCTTCCTTTTCAGAAATCGCTTCATACCTGGTAACCTGTATATGAGGATATGAACAAATCTTGGTATAGCCAAAGTATGAAGAGGTCTTTCAAAGATGGGGTGGTTTTACAACTGGGAGTAAAACCCATCCTAATTCTCCCTGGTACAACATCTGTTACCTTGAATCAATTTTGGTTCATTGTTAGCCACAAACTTTCAGCCAGTCAGTTTAGTTTAATCTAAGCAGTCCTTCCTTTGTACAAACTTTGTAGCAAGGTTCTGGGCTAAAAGAAGGAGAAGGAAGAAGGTTGAGAACAGTTAGCAAGTGCAGGAGATCTTAGGAACAGATTCTTCTTCACAGTCATTGGTCTTTGGAAATGTTAGCTTTGCCTGCCCTCTAGTGGGTGATAATGCATGTTGCCTTACCTTTTCTATTAGGATGTCATGCTATTTCTTTGATCAAATCTCTCCTGATAAATATGGTTTGGTTGGGTTTCATAACCACAAGGGAACTACAATTCCACAAGAAAAGAAATACCAAACCAACTTATGCTATGGTTGCGCAGGGCAAGCCATATTTTCCCCTTGATGATCCAATGAACTGAGAAATATTTCTCCAGCAGGATATATTTTTGCACATTATCAATATTTCAATTTCCCATCCTAATATCTAATATGACTGAACTCTTTAATTTTATGCCACACTTTGAATGACTGTACATCTTCCAGGCAAGATATATTACATTCTAGGGTATTGAAAGAACTTGCTTATGTGCTACTTTTGATAAATCCTTGGGAGATGGTGAAGTGCCAGATAACAAGATGGGATAACATTATTCCTGGTATTCAAAAAAGGGGAGATAAAATTCTGTGAACAGCAGACCAATACCTGAGAAGAATCTATAGCAGATAGTAAAGAAATCAATCTGTAAACACATTGAAATAATCCAATAGTTACCAAAAGTATGCACAGTTTTCTTAAGACCAAGTTTTGTTAAATGAGATAAACGTTGTCTTATAAATTATTTTAAGACACTCTAATTAATTAGTGTTAATTAGGTGTGGTCTGAATGGTGTTACAAATGTGGATACAAATAGGACTAAAACTCACGAAGAGTTTTTTTTTAAATGATTACATTTTTTAAATGATTCTTCATTAAACTGGAGGCTTTTAAATATTTTTATTAATGGAGTAGATATAGAAATAGACTGATGCTTATCAGATTTGCAGATGAGATAAATTTGGGTGAGATAGTTAATGGAATAAAAAATAGAAATAAAATTCAAATAATCTTATTACATTAGAGAAGCAGGTTGAAAATAACTAAATGACTTTTATCACAGAGAAACACAAATGCACAAGATATGACAGTATATCCGTTCAACTAAATGGAATTAAAAACAAACACTGCATTCATTATTGGAGGCAATATGTATCCATCATAACAAGTAACTACCGATTTCTTTTCATTCATACATTTGTCTTTGTAGTTTAAATCCATTCAAGTAAGCATGAGTTTTTATAAGATAACCTTTATTGTCATTTTATTCCGTGGTCACTCTGACACACAACAAAAATGAAATTCTGTTGCCTGCTTTCAAAAGTGTACACATACCTGGCACACATATAGATATGCTACATACATACGTATGTATATACCTACACCCTAACATATAAATACGTATAAATATTAATCGCTGTCCATCTTGAATGCATAGTGGAAAGAAGCTTGAGAGTTCACAAGGTTGATACTGCGTGGAACAAAACTGTAGCTGAGTCTGGATGTTCTGCTTTGGATACCACAAAGCCTCCTCATCCCAGAAGGTAACAAGGAAAACAGGCAATGAAGAGGATGTGTAGCATTCCAGACAATCCTGTGGATTCTGCTCGAACAGCGCTTATATGGTATGTCCTAGATCACACTGCCAATAATCTGTTCGGCTGTTCTCACCACTCTCTGCACTGCCTACCTGTCTGAAGAAGCAGTAATGCTTCCAAACCAGACTGTAAGATTGTAGAGAGATGCCTGGTAGAGTAGTTAAAGTATTGACTGCACTAAACCTGGAAGATTTAGAATCACTTTGGACCACTCTCTTTGCCTTAGCCTAACCTACTGTACAAGGCTGTTGTGAAAATAAAATGATGGATGTTTTCCATAGAAGCTGCCTTGTGTTCCCAGACAAAGGGTGTTCCAAGCTCCTAGCAGCCACTCACAACTACAAAAGCTAGCTCAGGGCTCTTGAACTCATGGCCCACAGGCGAGATGGGTCACTGGCCATGCCCATGCCCATTTTAGCAAAGGGAGAAAAAGTCGTGATATGTCATGTGATGATGCCATGACAATGCAAATTTGACACCCCTGAGCTAGATTGTCAGTCTGGTAAAGACAAGGATTTAGGAGTGACATGATAGTAATCATCCAATACTTGTCACAAAGAAGAGGGGGTCAAATTCTCCAAAGCACTTGAAGGCAAAACAAGAATCAATGGATGGAAACTAATCATGGACAGAAATGGCTTAGAAATAAAGAAAACTGCCCTGATAGTGAGAACAATTCTTTGATCCTCTTGTTGACTGTCTCTTGAAGCAGTAAGAGGCATGGCGGTTCAGTGACTTAATGACATTGAAGAAGGTCTAAACTCCAGCAACTCGAGTCCTAACACCATGTGGTGCAGTGAGCTCCTATCACTTGTCTCGCAACTTAGCAGTTTAAAAGCATGTTACATGCAACTAGATAAATCAGTATCACTTAGGTGAGGTAAAAATGGCGCTTCAAACAGCCGTATGAATTCGACTGGTGCTGGACCTGCCTGAGTGTGATGCCTGAATGCGAAGTGACACTTGTGGAGGGAAAGTCTAGATGCTGCTGCAGAATCCCATCAAGCCTGCATAGCACAAAAGCATCAACTGAATGGATTAGCAATTGTCAGCAGCCAAATAACTACTTTGTATTAACACTCCTGGCTAAAGTAACATTGCCATGCATTAATAAATAATATATCATCTCGAGGCAGTGGGGAAGTTGCCACTTGATTCCATGATATGGGAGGAATGCATGGATATTTCAGCTATGTAACATTTTGCAAACCACCAATCCCTTTCTCTGAGAAGTCCATTAAAATGTAGGATATGCGTCATCATCATCACTGACATTACCGGGCTTTTAAAGTTGTCAGTCAAACCAAGAAAGAAGCCAAAATCTACCTTTAAAACTTTCCACTTGATCAACTATAACAAATACTAATTTAATGATTGCCTTTTTGTAACAAGAAGTAGCAACACTTTTAGCAAAAGGATTGGAATGAGAGAAATTGCCTAATCAGCCTCTCTTACGCAGGTCTCTGTGAGAGCGATTATTGAATTTTTGGTCTCTGCAGAATTTTAATGAAGCTCTGTCTTCTATAAAATCCAGCCCTTTGCCAATAAAGTTCAATAACTCGACCACCCATGTAATAAGATGTACTGGCCTGAAATCTTTCATTTGCCCCAAAGCTGAAGTCCTGCTAGAAGCTCTCTGGGAATATAGAGGCACCTTCAGATGTATTGCCCAAAGGAAATAGAAGACCTACAAGTCTCTCTTCTATATTTTAATTCATTGCTGTATTTTCTTTGTGTATAAAATACTTTGCCAAAGGGTGGTGAGTGAAGCTTTATGAAAATCCTTGGCTTTTGAATTTTCATCAGTCAGCATCATCATAAAGATTCATTTTGCACAAAGAAGACAGGTGCAGTGCCTGCTCTTTTTTCTTACGAATATGTCAACCTTTGTATAGTTCATATTCAAGTCATCCATAAAGATGGATTTATATTTTATTTGTTTCTTTTTGTGTTTAATGGAAATCGATTTACCAGTGTATTCTGCCCTACACCGAATGATCGTGGGCTTCCAGAGCTTCAGATAACAGTTTTCCTAACTTTTGTGGGGAAACACAAGGGCATGCTAACATGAATAGTTAATATTTCTCATCCAAAAGTTCAGGTGTCTGTTTAAGGTCTGGATTGCTGCAGCACATCTCAGGAGTATTATTACTTTCTGCAATGAATAATTTGCTCCAGACTGCACACTCACTTTTCTCTATGGAACTATTGACTATACAGCTCCTCTTGAATACATATTTGCATGAGTAAGCGGGCAATTTTTTTGTATAGGAAAAGGTAAATTTAGATATTAACATCATCCCTAATGATACAGTATGGGTTTTCAAGGAGGTAGTCATTCCCTGAGGTCTTAACACCACAAAGTTTAATGATCTTAAATCACAAATTAATAAGTGTGTACACTTGCTCCTCTGATTTTGTATCTATTTCTACCCTTAGGCTTCTTCTCGGTGTAATATGGCACTATTAGTCATCTATGAAAATATACATGTGTTGGCAATTTTAATTTTTACAAGTTACACTGAGGGGAAAAAAATCACCTGAATTTTTACTGAGAGGAAAAAAGAAAGTGACTGTAACTTTATGCTGGTTATGAAAATTTCAAACTAACCATTTGTTTTTCTCCAACACATGCTGCACACTTCTACCACGCTATCCAGGTGTAAAATCTTAACAGGAAGATCTTAATAGTGTCAAAGAGTTTGTCTCATGCAATATAAAGATGTTTTGAGTTCCAAGAAAGCTGACAGGAGACAGCCTTTGTTGATGAAGAGGCTAGGAGTAGTTTCAAGTGCCAGCCAAGAGCCTGGATTATTCACTAAGTGCTGGCACTCATCAAGACAAACATTACACATGTTCACGCCCACCCTTTTTCTACACTTGCCAATACAACTGTGGCATACACTGGAAAATGCTAATTTTTATCATGCCATTCTCCTTTATTGCCAGACGACAATGTCTGTGCTGTTAATTGGTACTATGAGTCACAACTCTGGAGAAGTGCATGTGGTGTAACGTTGTTCCATTTCATGATAATTACAAATAATAATAATTAATAATTCTTGGTTTCTTGCTTAGGGCATGAATTATTTAGTTTCCAACCATCTTACACTGTGAATTTAATTGTAGATTAGACAACACAATTTATAATTTATTTAGAAACATCCAGAGCTTTGTGCAAAGATCAATTGCACAGTCAAAGACACAGTTGTTGGTAAATGGTGATAGACTAGCAATGATTAATATCAAGAGAGGAATCTTTGAAGGAGACTCACTACCACCAGTACTGTTTGTCATTGCACTGATTCATCTGTTGACAATGCTGAACAAGTCAGCCCATGGTTATCAAACATCAAAAATATCTGCCAGATAATCTTACCTCTTTACATGGACAATCTGAAGCTGGGTGGGAAAACACCACCTGAAGTAAAATTGCTGCTCAACACCGTAACATAATTTACAGCTAACATATTGCAATGAGTTTGGAGTAGACCAGTTTAAGTTAGTATACATAAGATATGATTAAGGGGATATTATTAAGGGGACATATGAAATAATCTACATACAGTACATCTAAAGGATTGTATCATAAGAGAGGAGGTGGACTTGTTGCAGAACCAAAGGGCTTAAGCTGCAAGGCAATCAGTGTGGTCAAGTGGTTAAGGCATCAGGCTAGAAACCAGGAGACTGTGAATTGTAGTACAACCTTAAGCATAAAAGGCAGTCACTGTCTCTCAGCCCAACTCACTTCACAGGACTGTTATTGTGAGGAAAATATGAGGAGGAAATATTGGATATGTTCCTTGAGTTATGCATAAAAATAATAAAGGTGGCATTAAAAGAGTAGGAAACTTCTTGTAAATTGTAATTTGTAAAACTTCTTGTAACTTCTGTAATTTGGAGAAAATGCTGTTGCTTAAAGTGATAGGTTTTCTTTCATTAGGGATCTTCAAACAGAGGCCAGATGTTTCAGCAGATCTTGTGTTGAGCAAGGGTTGGGCCAAGATGACTTATAAAGTATCTTCCAAATCTATGACTCGGTGAAAAATGGACTGGTAATACTAAGGGATGGATATTAGAAACAGATTGTATTCTGTTCCTATTGTGCTTTTTTCTGGACACATTTGGTGTACCACTGCTGGGAATCAGTTGTTGTAATATGGATTATGGAATGTTGTTGACCTCCCATCATATGACATGGATGTTCTAGGCAGGAATGCATACATGATACTTAATATTTCACTATGCATACTGGATTTTTCTACTTCCTTTCAAATGCTTTTACAGTTTCATCTGACAATTTTAAATTTCCATTATATGCCATTGTAAGAAATAAATAGGATTATTAGATTCAACATTGTTTAGAAAACTGTCATCATAGCCAAGTAAAATGACAGGATTCACTGAGAGGGGAGAAGGACCACTTGAGGAACCTTTAACCATGAATACCTCAAAGCTAGAGTTATCTCATTGGCCCTTCACAGAAATTTACTTAAAGGTCATTTAAGTGGCAAATCATTGAGTTCTGTCTGTTTTAAAGCATTTATACTATTGTAAGGTATTTAGAGACTTGCTAGAATTCATGGATTATGTTCTTTAACATTGTTCAGATGGTGCCAATATAAATAATCTTCTCCTATATCATCATTAAGGGTCAGTTTGGTGTGATGTTTAAGGAACAAACCAGGAAACTGAATTTTAGTTCCACTGTAGGCATAAAAGCAGTTGGATGATTTTGGACCAGTCACCTTTTCTCAGCTAGAAACAAGGCAATAACAAACCACTTCCAAAATATGGCCAAGAAAATTGCAGTGATCAGTCTAGGCATAGAAACAAAAAATTGTCATCATCATCATTGTCATCATCATCATCATCATCATCATCATCATCATCATCATCATATCCCCCCCCCCAAATTAGCTTATTGAAATACAGACTGTAATCAACCATGCTAGTCTATTGTGGGACCAAAAGACCCCACTTTCTATGATCTAAGAGATGGATAGAATCTAAGTGTCCCCGTTCATATTCCAGCATTAGCATCACACCAAACTTACTCTTTTCTACATACAGACAATCACTCCCTTAATTACTCAAGTAAGAAGAGAATTTCCTATAATTAAGCTGTACAATCAAGTGATAATCAGAATCATCCACTTACAGTTCCATGAACAACAGTTTAACCTAGTAGTTAAAGACAGAAAAAAAGTTTTTTTAAATCAAATCTTGAAGGAGAAAGAGAAAAAGTGGAAACTAAGTTCATGGAGTCATAATTTAGTAACTTGTCATGCATGTCACTGGGTGCAAATCACCAGTTAAACCAAAACTACCACTACTACAACAAAAATGGAATAAAAATTATTTTCTATCTGCATTATAGGGCCAAAGAATTTTGCTATGTCAGTAATTTGTTAAGTTTACTTTTCTCTTTTTTCATGTAACTTGATTTTCTTGGAATTCATATGAAAATTTCATTTTAAACATTTATTATTCCTCCTCTCCCTTCTCCCTTCTCCCTTCTCCCTTCTCCCTTCTCCATTTGATATTTATATTTAATATGATAAAAACAAAATGGAATTGGAATATGGAATGGTTTAACACTTTACATTCCTGTACATCTGGGTGAGAAATGATTAAAATTGTCATTATTGGGAAACCCCCAGCACTAAAAGGATAATTCTCCCCTAAAAAAATTTCCCTATAAATGGTGAGCAGGAAGAACTCAAGTATCATAAGACACCAAGTCAGTTAAGATGCCTTACCTCTTACAAGTTTTGACAATCAGTACATAAATATTTTAAACTATGTAACTCCAACTCCATTTTCAAAAAGAGATGTT
>JANHFR010007993.1:35478-45501 GCA_032468015.1 Mimophis mahfalensis | reverse complement strand
AAGGGAAGGGAAGGGAAGGGAAGGGAAGGGAAGGGAAGGGAAGGGAAGGGAAGGGAAGGGAAGGGAAGGGAAGCTTTGGTGTTCTATTGGCAGGAGATAGGAAAGCAAGGAGAGTTTAATTCACCCACCCTGGATGTGAACTAAAAGAATGTCCCCTAGAAACAACAAAGATTGAATGGAGCCTGAACTTTTATGGTTAAAGGTCGTTCATTAACTTAATGGCTATTATTGTATCTACCATAATATTATAGAAAGAAACCCCTGATCATCCAAGAATATAACTGCTTAGTAACCCAGAATGAAATGGCTGCCCAAAACAATGACCAGTCATGAAGAAGAAAGGGCAGACCAAACCTAAAAACTATTTGCAGCTGGAGTTTCTACTAGAATAGAATCAAGTGTTGGAGACAATCCACTGCACAGAGCTTAATAAGACATGTGTTAGGAAAGAGCATGTTTTGAATCAAAGCTGAAAAACAGGCATAGCATACATTTGCAGTGGGCTGAGAATGGGAAGACAATAGCTATGTATGCACTTAGGAAGGGGTGAATGGTCCTTGTTGACAGTGGGCCAAGTAAAAAGGGTGCTTTTGATTGCCATGGAATTCCAAATGGTAATATGTGCTTTATAATTCAAAGAAATGTCATGGCTCTTTCACTGTAGCAAGAAAAGTCTACATATTTGACTTCACATGAGATAGAGAGGTTAGCCTGAGACTTTACACTCCTCTGAGCAATTTTGGAAAGTAAAGTAAGTTAATAAAATGAATAGCTACCCTTAGTTCTGAGTTACTATTCTTTCTAACACATTCCAGGATTGTGCAGAACAATGTAATGCTCTACTGAATGTTCTTGATTATCATGACCTTTATTACCACTTTTCTTAGTGTGAATATTTTTGCAGAGTATCTCAGAAATACACATGCACACACACACACTCAGGTACACAAATATAGCATACCATATTTTTCATACTATAACATGCACTCCCCCCCCCCCAAAAAAAAGTGGGTGGAAATGTCTGTGCATCTTATAGAGTGCATATTGTGGCAGGGGGGAAGGGAGTTGGTGCAGTGCTGCCACCAGGGAACCCTGGAACATTTGCTGCTGAGCAGCTGATTACAGGTTGGATCGGCCTCCGGAATACCACCAATCAGCTGTTCTAGGCAATGGGGATCACCACCACTGCTGCCTATTGCCACCTGTTTGCCACTGCCAATTCACTGCCTGCCCATTCACCACCACCTTTCACCAACATTCTCCACTGATGGGTGGCAGTGAATGGCAGTAGCGAACAGGCAGGTGGTGAATGGGCAGTGGTGAACAGGTGGCAATAGGAGGTGGCAGTGGTGATCCCCACTGCCTAGAACAGCTGACTGGCAGTATTACAGGAGACCAATCCAGCCACCAATCAGCTGCTCATCAGTGAAGGCTCCAGTGTTCCCTGGCAGCAGCAGCTCAGCTCACTTGACCAGTGGTGGACTCAACAGAGCAGACCCCTGATGAACCATGTGCTGGGGCTGCGATAACATGCTGAGGCTAACCAGGCTGTTTGCTATTTGTTGCAAAGACGCTAGCCAGATGGATACTGGATGGATGCTGGGAGGCAGAGGTAGATTTTTGTTGTTATTGTTTTCCTCCTCTAAAGCTAATGTGCATCTTATAGTCCAGAGTGTCTTATAGTGCACAAAATATGGTAATTTTATATTTCATTACATATAGTGTAATTTGTACTTTCCCTGACAAGCAAATTTGCTACGTGTACTTTATTACACACATTCTGGAGTTTTGCCAACTGCATCACAAATTTCTTAAAAGAATAAGCCTGCCATTCATATCCAACTCTAATATAAATGGGCTTGTGTGTAAATGAAACACATTTTTTTGCAAGATATTAAATCATGAAAGTCTTCCCCATCCTTTTTGGAGGCAGAGAGTAGGCTGTAATATAGCTGCTGTAATATTATGTTGCTCTGTGTAAACATATGGGCCAGATGTTCGCTGAAACTAACAAAACAACAAGCATGGATGCCTATTTCCTTTGCCATACTCCTAACTTATGTTATCTATGGAAAGACATGTCTATCACTCAGAGAAAAAGTGTGTATGTGCAGATCAAATTTAGATATATATATGATCACATTTAGAAACATATATTTCTGGAATATCTGCAGCATATTAATGTTAAAGAATAAGTAGATTATTCAGGATGTTTTCTTGTAAAAAGTCAGTAATGTTCATTGCATACTGTTTTTTTTTAAAAAAACAAAAACAAAAATGCTAAGAATTATTTTATATTGTCAGACAAATATTGAACTAATTTTCAGGTTGACAATTTTGTCAGTTGGAAAAATTCTGCCCTAGAGAGAATCAGATCTAAAAGGTTGGCTCCTAGCATGGTTTATGAATACTTCCAGAAAAATTTTAGTCTCATTCTGTTTTATTTTTTACCTAGGGTTCTTCTGTTTACAACGACTCTAGAATCTTGTATTTTTAGTGCATCAAAAATCTCAATAGGTGAAGCATTAAGCAGGGAAGCCTCTGACATGCTGAGAGACTAGCAGACTTGCCATTTCTTTGTTATATTCAATTCCTAAAACAGAAGTGTGCAATCTTTTTATGCCTAGAGCAACAATTGGCATTTGTTGGTATGGCTGAGACAACTTTCAAAAATGTGATTGGCATGGGAACCAAAAGAAATATGGAAGGAACTGGAATAAAGACTAAAACTGAACTGAATGAAATGGAAATTAAATTAGTTCAACTAAATCCAGCCATTATATCTATTTGCACATAAGTAGTATTTCCTACCTTCTGACCCATTTTTAAAAAAAATACTTTGAAGCATGTTCTAGAGCAGTGGTTCTCCACCTTCCTAATGCTGCGACCCTTTAACACAGTTCCTCATGTTGTGACCCCTACCATAAAATTATTTTCACATACACCTGTATTTGTATTGAAATATGTGTTTTCTGATGGTCTTAGGCGACCCCTATGAAAGGGTCATTCGACCCCTAAAGGGGTCCCGACCCACAGGTTGAGAACCACTGTTCTAGAGGGATATTTTGGATTGTCCTCAATTTTTCAAGGAGCTTATTTTTTTTCCAGTCCTCATCTCAAATCGAATAACAGATTCCCTCTATTATTTGCAACCAGTCATTCTTGCTAATCCAAACAAATGTCTCTCAGAAGGCTGGTGGAGGGCAGAAAATGGGGTAAAGTAATTTTAATATTTTAAGTGTTTGTCCAGTCCTAAATTTTTGATTTAATTTGCTTCTTAACTTTTTTTACTGTATGTCTTTAAATGGCCTGTAAGCCGCCCTGGGTCCCTTGGGAGGAAGGCAGCATATAAATTGAAATAACAAAATAAAATAAAATAAAATAAAATAAAAGACCTGCTTGTAAAATGGAGATGTACTAGATGCTTTTGAGCATGCTAACACCCATTCAAGACTTAAGAAAGAGGTCTCTTTATCATTAGCCAACATCACCTCTAATCAAAGTTTGAGACATATTTACATTCTGTACTTCTGCTTAATATTCAGAAAGAATATCCAATGTGTTTGAAAGAAACCCACTTTTAAGAGTCCTCAGTCTTTGCTAACCCAAAGTCAATTTTGTGGATTTGACAAAAAAATAAATAAAAACAGCCTAGGACTATGCCCAATGTTACAATAGAAACACTAGTATTATTTATAAATTGTAATGTTAAATGATGAATCATATAGTTGACTGTTAAAATGTCAAACCACCCCAGATTTTATGCAAAATTAAACCTTGGCTGGAGTTTGCTTGTGTTGCCTGGTAACCATCTGCACATGTTCAGTACAGGTTTTCTGCTGTAGAGGTGTGGGGGTGTCTACTTTGGGACCCTTTTCCTGTCCCCCTCAGTGCTCGTCTCCGGAGTTCAAAGTAGGTGCCTGTCAAGTTTGGGCCACTTTGGTGCACAGGTGAAAGAGACTATTGGGGACATACCCACAAACACCAGCACCGAACACTTATCTTTTATAGATATAGATTGCAATATTAAATGATGAATCATATAGTTGACTATTAAAAGTTAGTTTGTCCTCCACCACCTCCTCCCACCTGGGAATCAGTCTGAAGGCAGAAGGGGATACTCCATAGCAAAGCGGTGTGGTCCATAGTGTCCTCATCCTCCAAGCACCTGTGCTCACCTCCCCTAAATCCAGATGTAGGTAGGAAACTTGCGGACGACCCAGTGCCAAACCCCATTGCCCTATAGAGATGGCTGGGCAGCAAAGGGCATTGCCTGCTCAGCCATTGTTCCTAAAATTCCCAGCATTCTTTGCCTGACTTGCATGCCTTTCCTCTATTGGTTGGAGAGTCTCTTTCTGCACATGCTCAGTAGAGCTTTCCAGTAAATGCCTTTGGCCTATTTTTGGCCTAGGCAGGGAATGCTGCAGCCTACAATTCCCTGAGGTCTTTACCCTATTTGCATGGCTTTCCTCTATTGGCTGGAGAGTCTCTGTCTGCACATGCTCAGTAGAGCTTGCTAATGTTCTTTGCCCAATTTGCATGGCTTGCCTCTATTGGCTGGAGTTTGCTTGCATTGCCTGGTAACAGTCTGCACATACTCAGCACAGGTTTTCTACTGTAGAAGTGTGGGAGTGTCCACTTCAGGACCCTTTTTGGGGAACAAAGACTGGACAACCATTTTCCTGATGCCCCCACCCCCAGTGCTTGTCTCCACAGTTCAAAGTAGGTGCCTGTCAAGTTTGGGCCACTTTGGTGCACAGGTAAAAGAGCCTATTGAGGACATACCCATAAACACCAGCACTGAACACTTCTCTTTTGTAGATATAGATTGTAATGTAATGTTAAATGATGAATCATGTAGTCGACTGTTAAAATGTCAGACCACCCCAGATCTTATGCAAAATTAAACCTTATGAAAGAGGATTAATTCTCTGAGCAAGAACCAATTTTCAGATTCATAGAGGAGCTTATTTTCAAACCAAATTGACATTTTTTTGGAAGTCCTATAATAATGAAATACACTTATGATATAATTTGGCATTCTACCTCATATATCAGGTTCACAATTTAGTATTCAGCATTGTATTAGAAACTACAAGAACAGGGTAAATCCACAATCAAATTTTGGGTAAATTATTTGCTTTCAATGATATTTCAGTATGTTTAGTTTTCCTTGGACTGCATTCAAATATACTTGCACAGTTTCTGCCATTTCTATAATTCTAGAATGAAGATATTCAAAATGAGCATATTCAAACATATTTCCAGAAAACAAAGAAAGAACCATTACTGTTCTTAGAAAAAAGGGGGGGAAAATGATGATTGCCTTCTTCAAATCCAGATGTTTACTTTATTGATTTATTTAATGAATTTATACACCATCCATCTCTCTATGTGACTCTGGATGGTTTAAAAATTCAATGGAAGATGGAAAATGTGGGTGCTTTTACATGTGAGAGTGAGAGAGAGTGGGTGAGTTTGTTCTCCATACGGCATTTTATACATGAAATGGAGAATTGATTAAAATTTGCTGTTTATTGAGGAAAAAAAACAACCATTGTCCTTTTAGCCCAGTAGATTTGATAGTGACTCTGGTAGATTTGATAGTGACTCTACAGGTTCCAGATATTTTTTTTTTGCAGGTCTGCAATCATGTACTCAATCTTTAAATGCCAAACAGTCACAGAATTTAGATCCTACTCAGTCCATGGCTAAGAATTTCCCCCTAATGTGCTTTAAAGAGTTGTTACGGGGATAACATGTTTATCCAGACAAACCAATAATGTGGTAGTACTCTAAATATAAAATTTTGTACTGCAAATATTCTTTGAGATCCCTACCAGTTAGGAAAGCTAACATTTTCCAATAAACAAAATTGTTCATCTTTCCATTTTTTCCATTATGTAAACTTCACAATTCTTCTCTCTTAATTCCCCAATAGTCTTATAAGCAATTCATTGTAAATGCTTCTTTAGAGGTGCTTCAGACTCTCATACCACTGGAACCTTGACTGGAAAATGAGGTTTAAATTTAAATGATGAGATTCTGTAAGCAATTAAGGCCAACCTTGCGTAAAACATAAAACCTCCTCAAAAAATTTCAAGTTCAATCAGCCCACTTTTCATCAAAAGATTCTTAATCTGGAGTTCAAAGAGTTTTTTTAAGCTAAAAGTTCTGCAGCCTGATAAACTTTGTAAACTTTAGAACTTATCTCTGCAACAGAAAGTACCATTAAGAAATATAAGAAACTATTTAAATTGCCTCTTATTAATCCTGCATCAAATAACTAAGGAATCTCACCATTAATTATAATTATCAATGAACTAACTATCATGGATTCTTCATAGCTGCAGTGGAAGTATAAATAGCTCATCTCCTCATTATTTACAATCACATGTAGTTTAATTTGTTTTTTTAATTCAAAATGTTAAATTTGTCAAGTATATTTGAATAACTATTATATTGGAGAAAATGCAATTTGCTTCTGTTTACTAGTCAAGCTAAAATATTCAGATAAATTATTTAATGGCAAATAATTCACTTATGATTTACATTCAATGAATTTAGTATGTAAATCAGTCATGGTTCCACCATACATCCAAGCAGAGGATTGCTGTCTTGTCATGAAAGGGAAGGAAAACAAACAAACTCTGGGGTGTCTTCTTCATGACAAGAAATCCCTTGCTGATACTAAAAAACAAATCTTCTTCAGACTTTTCTCTTCAAAAAAGGAAGATTGGAAAGTCTAGAGGAAATGATGGGAAGTGGCATTCATATGCACTCTGACATCACCATATTTTTCATTCCATAGAGCAAAATGGCTTTATTATGAAGGGGGAAAATATGACTTCCCTATGGATTGAAAAAAGAGATTTTGACTATTTCTGTTTCTGGGCATTATTGCATGATGACCAAAACACATTTCAAAAGATTGCCCCAAGTTTGCCAGATCTCATTAAGATTTGGAATTTTGGTCTGAGTTTTCACAATCAACACAAAAGCTACTAGTGGTGCAAGGAGCCATGGAAAGATACATGTTTGGCATCACAAGACAAGATAAAAAAAACCTGCACATGAATTAGAGAACAAATGAAAGAATGCAATATAGTCAAGAGAGTAAAAAAATGGAAATGGGCTGGTCACATAGCATGAAGAACTGATGGCAGGTGGACCAAGATAGTCACAGAATGGATCCCACTTGATAAAAAGCATCCACTAAAGAGATCTAAAACAAGATGGATTGATGACATCAGCAATGAAATGAAATGAAAATGAAAATGAAAGTATTGTGGGCCCAACTGGCAAAGAAAAGCAGAGGACCATATTGGTTGGAAACAAGCGAAATAAGCCATTATCCTGCACTGGATAGACAATGGCTAAGATGATGATGATGATGATGATGATGATGATGATGATGATGATGATGATAGAGACTGAGTTTTCATAATTTCTTTTCATAAAAAAAGTCAGCTGGGGACTATGGAAGCCATAGATTGTGTCAGGTTGCCAGGACACTTAATGATCTATGCAGAAAAGTAGTCCGTAATGTAACTTTTTATTAAACAGTGGCATATAGGCACATGCAAAGATATATTAATAAAAAAACTCTTTCAAATAATATTCATCCTCTTCAAAAATGCAGTGCAGATTATTTGAATTTGGAGGGAACAATGAACAGGGCAGAAAACTAGCCATTCTTACCAGATGTAGTGTTTTGGGGCTAAGTTTTTATGTCATCAAATCTTGGCAGCCTATTTTGCAATACAAAGAAAATATTGATCTTTTCCTAATGATCTTTTCAGATTATTCCTATGGCAGATTCACTTTCCTTTTCTCGTATCTTGTTAATGAAGTTGTGCCTTCAATGATTGTGCTACAGGAAATGCAGAACTGATCACCGGTTAACTGAATCCTTCTTTGGGGCAGAACGGATGTCACAATTTTTATACTTGCTATTATCCGTTTAACGACTCTTGCACATTGCTGGGCTCCCCCAAAGGCTGTTCACGTGTTGCTTGGATTAGACTACAACCAATGCTGTCAGTGATTTAGAGACAGTATAAGAATATCCGGTGACAATATCCAGGCCAATTGTGGGGGTGCAGGGAAGGACGTCACTATTGACTGGTATTATTACCCCAGCTGACTTGGATCAAAAATGTAAATGTAAAGACCAGCAGAATCATCATTCAGCATCTCTCTAATTAAAAAAAAAAAGTCTGATTTTAAAAATATCACCTTTAAGCTCCAGAGGAAGGATTGTTCAATTCTGAAAACAACTTACTTCTGCAACCGTCATTTTCATTTCGTACTTATTTATAATACCCCACACGGATAACATAATATATACAGTAACACATCACGTACTGATATGGCATATTCACTGTTATTTGTTCTCTGTCTCATGCTATATTACATGTACATATATCCACATTAATGGGTACTAAATGCCTCCTGTTCTTAAAAAAAAATTCGGAGATTGTAACCTTAAATGATTGGACTGTGGCTGTTTAATTGTTTAAAAAGATTTTGCTTCTCCTCAGAAGCTTTTTAACTAAAATTCCTTGTCACTTTCTTGAAAGAGGGTCCTGCACAATGTAATCTATATATATATAATTGAATTTATGTATATATTCCACATACACTCGGAAACGGCTTGATCAATTTCAACCAGACTTGGTATACAGATGACTTACCTTCCAGAAACAAACACTGTGGTGGTCAGACATGCCTAGCACCCCTCGGGGAGGTTTGTGTGCCCTAAAAATACTGGCTGTGTGGCCTAAAAATCAGTAGTACATAAGGGGCTCTCTCTGACTTGCAATGCTGCACGAGAGACCAGCGTCGGGCCTGACTATGTGTTCATAGAGCTACTAATAGAGCTACTAATAGCATGATACATAGAGCTACTAACAGTGTAAGGCCAGACTACAGGATTTTCCTGCATGAGAAACCAGCGTCAGGCCCAACTAAACCCAGGCAAAGCCAGGTTATCAGCTAGTAAAATATAATAAAGCTTGGATTATTAATGAACTACAGATTTAGCAGAGCCCAGACCTCAGGGTCGAATCTTCGGCTCTTGAAATAGTATTTTCAGGGTTGTTTACACACACCGGATACATATACAAGCATTTTTCACAAAAGTTCTGGGTGCTTTTACTTAAAATTACAGTTTTAAACCATAAAATGCAACAGATTTTTATATTTGCAGATACAAATAATGGACATTTTATGATACCTTGTAACATTCGGTTCTTGCATTTATGCTGACACCAAGAAAGATTTCCTTGTCATAAAAATACATTTTACAGATTTCTGTCTACATGGCTAGAATTCTTTGTTATACTTTTGTTTGATTTAATCATAAATTTTGATAATGATCACTCAGAGCTCAATGTACTTATATGTCAAACAAGAAATGTATTTGGCAGCCTTTCTTGTGACTGCAGCTAGGTGTTGTTGCTTTTTTGTGCACCCAAGAATTCAACCAAAAGTGGAATTGAACTGAATACAATGTGCTGCTGGTTGCCAAGCATAAACTTTATTTCACCTAACATTCATTCTTCTCCATTTTTGAGAAGCAATTGTTAAATTTCAAATTCAGAGTTGCACAATCCTGGAGAATCCAAAGAGCAAATTTCAGAAGGATACAAGGAGGAGCAAGAAACAGAACCAGACACAAGCGGCATTTCTAATACTCATATTTATTATTTTTCCTTAAAAGGGACACTATTTTTAAATAACCTGATACTAATTCCCAGATTAATATGTTACATACCAGAATTGCAGGAGCAAACACCTTCCTTTTGCTGTTGTTTTGATGGTGTTGTGATTGGTATCTGAAATGTGAAACTGCATATCACAAAGCAGTGTGTTTTCTAATGAATTCTAGTAAATACTTTTGTTTGGTTTCTGTTTTATTTCTTACTTTAATCTACCAGGAGTCTAGGTAAGTAGCTGTAAAGTACAGAACACGATGGAAAGGGAAGAAGGGATTGAAGGCAGGAATGGAGGGAGGGGGGG
>JANHFR010007992.1:19218-30101 GCA_032468015.1 Mimophis mahfalensis | reverse complement strand
AACCGGTTCTCCGAACTGCTTAGAAAGTTAACAACCGGTTCTAGCGAATAGGTGAGAACCTGTAGAAACCCACCCCTTCCTGGAGGACCGAGAATCTCCATTGATTCTTTCTCAAACATTTCTCCCAACTCACAAAACCCACTCGTCACCAAACTCATCCCAAATCTGGGCTGAATTTTCAGCCCTTTCACCCCAGCTAAAATGTTGGGTTGTTTTGTGTTTTTTTTATAATCTAGCCAGAATTGAGACCTACTGCGCTGCTGCAATGGATATCCTTCACTTTGAGCCAAGCCAAATCCAGTGTGCCTTCTCCCCGGTAGCAGGATTGCAACCGATCCTTGATGCGGTCATTGATTTTCTTGAGAAGGAAGATGCAAAGGGCTGACTCGTCCAGGGATTTCATCTTCCTCTTTTGCCCCTTGGAGAAAACCGTGAAGAGGACATCATCCTCCGGCAGGATCCCCAAAGATCTAGCCAAGATGGAGCCCGCCTTCGATAAATAGGCAGCTTGCAACAACCGATATTCCACCCCGTTCCTTTCGCAGCCGATGGGCAGCTCAACGTAAGAGTTGAAGGCCGTGTCTTCTTTACAGAGGCGGACCAGTTTCGAGGTGTAGACCTGCTCCTTGGTGGTGGAACCCGACGGAGAAATCATCTCAGGCTGAAGGGTCAAAAAATAGACAAAATTACCACTGCTGAAGCCATAGATGTAATAGATATCGAAGTCAGGGATGATGGTGAACGTGTCCGACGGGATCTTGATCATGGAAGCCACAAACTCATCATGGAAAACATAGGCAAACATTCCTTCCGCTTCCGAATTTTTTGGGAGCTTCCGACTAGAGATCGTGGGGAAGTACTCGGGCTTCCCGTCGACCGCTGTGGCAATGAACAGCTTGTCATCCATGTTGTTGTAAGAAACGATGACTCCGTACACAGAGCCGCTCTCGTTCACCCCGGAGAGGTAGTGCTCCTTGTTGTGGAAGGGCTCCCCAAGTTTAAACAGGTCATCCAATCTCAAGAGTTTACAGATCCCCTGGTATAAGCTGCCACAGGCGATCAACCTGTTCTCTTTGTAGTCAATCAACAACAACTTGTTGACGTTGTTGGTGGATGTCAACGGTTCGTTGCAAGGCTGGACCAGCCTGGGAGGATAACATTTGGGGTTATCGATATCCGGACCCATTCAACAGATACAACAATAATTATAAAAAAACCCTATCTTGCACAAAAGTTTTAAAAACATTTCATAAAGATGTGTTATAATTACTGTCTATCAAATTACGCCTACACACTTATTATACCAAACATGATAATTGTATGAAAAAAGAACTTATTTATAACAATATATGTAAGTAAATGATTGCAATGAAGTGATCTCAATGTAGCAAACCACTGTACCAAAGTGACCATTGAGTATATGTTTATATAACTTTAGTTTTCCCATCCAAAATATTATTTTGAAGGTATCATTTCCAGAGATGTTGCAATTCTAAATTAATAGCAAAACTAAAGTGGTTGAATGACCAGACTTTGCAAAACAGAAAAAGTCAAAGTCAAAATAAAGACCATTGTTTGCTCTAAATTAATATTTTGCTGCTAGGCATAGTTATCAAATAAATAACATACAGCAAATAGAATATGATAAAGCAGGCATAAAAGATATAACCAACACTGTTGAACAATAAAACTGTTCCATAAGGCAATTGGCTTGAAAGACGGTGTTGTATAATTTGAGAGAAGCACAGAAAAGTGATTCTATCTAACCAAAGGCATTCTCCACTATATCTGGGACAAATATGGGAGGATTTCTCTATATATTGTAGACAGTAGCCAGATTGGTGTAATAAAAGAACTCAACAAACTAATATTTTTCAGTGTTTATTGTTATCACTGAGTTGTCCCCAGCTTGTTAGAAAAAAGTACTTGTGCATTTTAAATCCTCTTTCCCCAGTATATTAAACTATAGCTCCGCATGTACAAAAAAAAAATCCTTTATCTTTCATCATATAAAAAACATTTCTTTACATACCATTCTTTTCTGATTTCCTTAACAAACCACTGCCTTGGCTCAACCAATACACATACAACTCCATTTGTACTTATACCTTTAGTTAGAACCAGAGGGTGGGGGTAACGGAAACTATCCCCTTAAAAACATTTTCTGACATTTTTTCCTTTGATTCAAAACATTCTGTTTGTTAATATTATGCTACCTTGTTCGCACAGATTTTGTGACCTGCCTGTCAGTGGAGAAATACACAGTTAAGATGTGACTGGTTACAAACCATTTTCAATGTATATCAGGGGGTGCAGCGATTATTCATGGTTGTAATTCTTCAATGTTCTATATTCATAATATTTAAAATCATTCTTAATGACTTGTGGGATTGCTGAACAAAGGGATCAAACAGCTCTAGTATATAACTACTACTGCTCTAACAACTATCTGTAGTTGCCAAGAGAAATGAATTCGTACATTTCGTACATTCGTACATTTTTGTTGAGTTCTGTTAATTAACACACTGGTTTTGGTGTGTTTACAATTGGATATATGGTTGATCTGCTCCAGATATCAATCTCAGACATACTTGCAATTGACTGATTCCTCTTTTCTTCCCTTTTCTCTTATTAGTTAACATTTTACCACTTCTCCATGATTTCTGAATTATAGTTCTCTCAGTATCAGAGGACACATTTAATCTGTCCTGGAAATCCTAATTTAGTCAAAATAAACAGAAATCCCTTGATCATTTTTCTCTCAATCTCAAACTTTAATCCTGTCCCTCTATCCTGTTCTCCACAAATGTTTGATGAATCACATATGCACCTGTTTATTTTTATTTTAAATACAGGGGTTCTTTTAATTGATCATATCATTCTTGGCAAACTTTAATTCATTTTGAACTTTGATTTTAGTGACTTCTCTAGAATTCTGGGCGGCTTATGTACGTTTCTGAGTATGAAAATTATGTGAGAAATCCATTTATTTTTGGAATACCAGATCCACAGTGCATCTGACATTTAATTACAATAAAACTACAGAAGAAAAGTTTTTCTTTTCTTCATACTGAGATAAGTATATTTATTCACATGTAGGATTATACAAAACATGATAAATCTAAAGAATGTACTTAAGTTGGACATACTTCAGTCAGGTTATAATTTAAGTTAATTATACCAATTTACAATATCAATATATCTTAATTGTTCTAACTTTCAAAACAGAATGAAATAGGAATGCAAAATGCATATTGTCCTTTTCAAATAGCAAAGCCTTTCATAATTTTAATGACTGGTGATACAGTGGTTAGAATACAGTACTGCAGGCTACTTCTGCTGACTACTGGCTGCCTACAGTTTGGCAGTTCAATTCTCACCAGCCCAAGGTTGACTTAGGCTTCCATATTTCCGAGGTTGGTAAAATGAGGACCCAGATTATTGGGGGCAATATGCTAACTAAACCAATTAGAAGGGCTCTAAAGCATTGTGAAATAATATGTATAAGTTTATGTTCTATTGCTATAATTTTAATACTTTAAAAATGATAATACTTTTCTCCATAGAAGTTGAGGGGGTTTTGCCTTAGATACCTTAAATGCTTAATTAAATTAGAAATTTCCAAGTTTTATTCTGCTGGTGACTGCTAGCTTGTTAATTAGTTGCCTCTTTCATTGATTAGCAATTTAGGCAGTACTCAAATATAAATGGCTACAATGTCTGCCTTGCTTTAGAGTCTAATTAATATGATATAGACTGCTTAACTATTGGTGCATCTAAATTATTTATGATGCCAAAACCATATTTTATTGTTAATCAACAAAAGTAGCATAAAATAAAAACATCTAAATGAATTATTTGTGTTCTTTTATCATAATTTACACCAAAACTTTTTGAAAGTTAGTGTAATTATGAGCCAACTCTCTCTGTGAAAAACTATTGCTTAATTTCAGAAAGTGCCACAATATCTGATGCACACATTAAAATACATTAAACAAAGAACACAATCTACTGAATGCATTTTAATTAAGAACTAAACAAGGGAACAGAACATCATGTTCAAGTACAACATTAAAGAGAGAGAAAACGATTAGGATGACAAGTTTGTTTTTGGGTGAGAAAGGGTGTGTCTCATCTTCTTTCTCTATTCATAACTGGAACAAGAGATCCAATTAGAGGAATTCTATTGACAGGATGCTCATCTAGAAAAAATTGGGGCAAATGTTCATTTACTTTATATTAAGTATGTTACCTCAATTAATATGCTACTTTATATGCTACCAAAGTATGCTACTTTGGCTACCAAATGAGAAGGAAAGAATCCCCAGAAGGACTCCCTGGAGAAGAGCCTAATGCTGGGAAGGATTGAGGCCAAAAGAAGAATGGGACAACAGAGAATGAGGTGGCTGGATGGAATCACTGAAGCAGTCGGTGCGAGCCTAAATGGACTCCCGGGAATGATGGAGGAAGGCCTGGAGGAACATTCTTCATGGGGTCGCAATGGGTCAGACATGACTTTGCAACTAACAACAACAACCTGACTTAATCTTATCACCAAGAGGCACCCTATTACCCCATTCAACCTTATTAGGAATCATCAAAGGCAGTCAGGTAGTATTTTCTGGGATTCAAACCCTTTACCAGGAAATGAACCTAAGTATCTTCACAGTTGGATCACCACTTACATATCGAATTAGCTTTAGATACTAGCAGCAGTAGCTTGCAGGAAGGGATAAAGGAGAATTTTCTTATCCTCCAAATCCTGTAAAACCCTGTATTTGGGAACATATAATGTGGCACTTGTATCTCTTTGTTATGAGACCTCAAGAGAATATATAAACCATTCTGATTATTGCTAAGTTGATCTAGAAACCATATGTAGGAGTGCATAAAAGATAGCACTAGATAACCATAAGTTAAAGGTTTATGAGCCAACATTCCCTCTATTTAATTTAAAACAAGTATTGTACATGCTTTGAGATTTGATCCTCCAAAGATTCTTCAGAACATACAGGAATGAAAAGGTTGCATCTGTTTGCAACCCTTTAAAGCAGCTATGTAAAAGAAGCACTACACTATTCTAGGACACTGTAGAGAGGTGTTCTGCCGGTAGATACACTAAAGTGCCTTTTGAAGATTGAATCTGAAGCTCTGCATAGCCCAGAACTCTTCCTTATACTGGAGTGGCTCTAAGGAAAAACAAGTCCAACCCATGCTGTTTAAAGACAGGAAAAGGGGTGAGAAATCTGAATCTCTAAATAACTGTTTATGGAATTGTATGTGGCACTCTGCCTATGAAAAAAGATGAAGAGATCAGTTGAGACTTTGATAACAGTTTTTCCTTTTTCCTGTGGCTTGCTACATGAAAGAGAACGTCAGTAAGAGAATGAGAGAGAGAGAAAAAGGAAAAGGGAAGGGGGAAAAAAACAAATGTCAGAGAAATAACAAGTGCCTTCATGCAGTTTATTTTTGTTTTTTTAACATAGGAGCTATCAAGTTTACTCTAAATAGAATTTGGTCTTTGACAAAAGAGAGAGTTGCCCTATTTTGTTTTAAATTATAACTATCAGTGACACATTTCCTAGAATATGGCACACAGTATGAAACACACACTTTCATGGGGGAAAAAAAATCAACAATCATACTAAGGAAAGTATTTTTATCAGAACATATTAAAGGTTACAAACCTGGCTAATTTGAGCTTTTCAAGACACCTTTCTTTAGTTTCTAAATCTAGCCACTTTGGCTCCTTAATAACATTTCTTATTTTGGGGGAAGTACAAGCAATTAAAGCTAGGTCTCATGGCCTTAACTTTATTGGTGTTTGAAATACTGAGCACACAGTTTTTTTATAATTCATTTCTAGTTTTAAACAGAGCTTGGTCAAATAATGGAATTAAAACTTATTTAAAAATGGACAAGCCGGTGGTTAGAAATTTATAGTATCCTTTGGATATGCCTTTATTTTTACATTTCTCCTCCACAGGAACAAATTTAAGTAATAATGTACTTCAAGAAGGCATTTTTTTCCCTCAACATGCTACCCCACAGCAGAAAAAAAAGCAAAGGTTTTTATTATTGCATTTTTTAAAAGCCTGTATTTATTTAATGTTGTACTTGACACACACAAAAAAGTCTTTTGCAGCAAGGATCCAACCTATTTCAGATGCATAATTAAAGTCCTCTCCCATTTGCTGATTTTGAAAGAGAGTGAAACCAGAAGCAAATCCCTCGGCTTATTCATATGCCACCTGCCTGAGTAATCTAACATTCCTCTTCTTCCTTCAGTGCCTGAGCTTAAATCTATCCATTTAACAACTCACCCTGAACTGCTTCCCATCTCACCTGCCTGAACTTGAAACCAATCACAGAACATTCATTATAGCTGCAGCTGTCAAAGTTCTCTCAGTCTGTATAATGCTTCTTCCATGCTGTATCTGTCTTGCCCTGTCACCTCTTTGTGACAGAGTTTGTTGCATTGCATGTCATATCCCAGGTGGGTGGAAGACAATTCCTGTCTAGAAATACTTGTTGGGGTGTGGAGATGTTTGGTGAATCGTTGGTATTGCTGCTGACCACAGATGATGTGGAAGCAAATGTCCTGAATCAGTAATTATATTTATTAATACAGATTAACAAACAAGATGACTGGCTAATTATATTGCTTTATAAGTAAATATAGACATGCAACACGCATGCCTGCTCCTAGTCAAAGAATCTAAGAGCAAGGAAGAGTGTGTGGGAGAGCCTTTTATACACTGTTAAAGGACCTCCCCTTCCTGTGGTTAGAACGTGCGGGAACATTTGAATGCAGGATGTTCCCATCTATTGGTTGTTAACTGTAGCAACGCCAAGGCTAGCATATATGAATAATATAGGATATTGAATAACAGTACTGAACACTGAAATAGGAGGATGCTAACCAGCAATGAAGGAATGATCTGTGGCCTTGGATAAATATCCTCTCAATATACACTCAAGGGAATAATTTATGCATTAAGTATTGTTAGGACAAGAAAACTTATATTAATATTCTAATTAGAAGGAAAAAGATAGAGCATTTATTCTTACTCAAGCAAGAAACACTATACCATTTCAGACACATGGGTGTCTTATCTCTTCTTAAAATCCTTCATCATTACTGCTCAGATGGGCCTCACATTGGAAATTACAAAAAAACAGCTATCACTTCATGAACTTCATAAACAATTTGCTTGCCTTCCCACATGCTAAGTATCAAGTAGTAAAACACACAATGTACTTTTTTTTTCATCTAACCCAAGTTTGAACCCAACTCTTTCCAATGTGAAAACCATACCTTAGCCCAAGGGTCTTCAAACTTGGAAAGCTAAAGACTTGTAGACTTCAACTCCCAGAATTCATGAACTAACATGACTGGAGGAGGAATTCTGGGAGTTGAAGTCCACAAGTCTTAAAGCTGTCAAGTTTGAAGACCCCTGTCTTAAACCCTACAGATAAATAAGCAATGAACCAACCACTTGTTAGTTATAGAGGCCTGCTTTGCAGAGCTTCAGTTTTTAAAACTTTGCTTTTTATGCTAAATATCAACATTTTGTGCCATCTTTCCATCCATACATTGTTACTGGCTTGCTTGCTGTAAAGAAAAGTATGACTTCTTGGAAGAAAGTTGATTTGATCAGTGAAGTATCTTGGAAAATACATTGCTGGTGCAATATTGTCACGAGGAAACTTTTGCTCAGCTGAGATGAGTAGAAAATCTCATAGACAGGTAGTCTTTGACTTACAACAGTCCACTTAGTTACAGTGGCACTGTTACAACAAACTTTGAAGTTACAATGGCAGTGAAAAATGTGACTTATGATCATTTTTCACACTTATGACCATTGCAGCATCACCATGGCTACATGATTGACATTTGGAAGCTTGAGAATTCTGGGGTCATGTTGTGAACTTCTGAGAACCAACGTCAATGGGGAAATGGATTCACTTGACAACCATGTAACTAATTTAGCAACTGCAGTGATTCACTTAACAAATGTGGCAAGAAAAGCCATAAAATAGTGAAAAACTCATGTAACAAATTTCTCACTTAGCAACATAAATTTTGAGTTTAATTGTGGTTGTAAGTTGAAGACTACCTGTAGTACATATATAACTTGAAACTCCATCCAGGCATCCTTCAATCTTGAGAGACTATGGTATCATGCTCTGAATGGAGGTTCTGGAACAGCATCTAATATAGCTGCAAAGGCCAATTTGAGAGTGACAATCCCTTCCACACAACTGTCATACCATAAGCTATTGCATTCTGCCACATTCTGACCACTATAAATGACACAGTTTTCCTCTTGTAATAATTGCAGTAACGTGGAACCTCAGCTCACGGCCACAATCTGTTCCGGGATTGTGATTACAACCCGAAGTGTTGGCAGCCTGAAGCATGGAAAGGAAATTTCTGCATCATTTTTTGTTCGCAAGCTGAGTTTTGGATCAGAAACCAATCCAAAACTCGGCTTGATTTTCAGGTCGGAAGGTAAACTGTTTGCAAACCGAGGTATTCTCAAGCCAAGGTTCCACTGTATGTAATTTCAGCAGGGAATTAAGAGCTGAGGTAGTGCAGTGGCTAGAATGCAGTACTGCAGGGTACTTCTGCTGCCTGCCGGCTGCCTGTAATTCAGCAGTTCGAGTCTCACCTGATTCAAGGTTGACTCAGACTTCTATCCTTCCGAAGTTGGTAAAATGAGGACCCAGATTGTTGGGGGCAATATGCTGACTGTAAACCACTTAAAGAAGGCTGTAAAGCACTGTGAAGTGGTATATAAGTCTAAATGCTATTGTTATTTGTGTGTGTGGCAAAATAGTGGTAGTTCTGCTCTTTTCATCAATATTCTATACAAATACATATGAGATGGAGCTTGCATTGTCACTCTGTAATGTCTTTTTAATGAAATCTTGGTTTGCTGCAGGTACTTGTCACAATTAACGCAGTCTTTTTCCCCCTCAAAAATTTGTTTTGATTTGCTTTTGTGAAGTTTAAAAACCCAGTGCAGCTTAAAGGATCAACATTTCTGACCACCACATGAATCTCACCCCTCATTATGTAAAAACTGCACACCGCATATTAAAATTTTAATAAATCCTTGCATCCATCAAACACATGCAAGTACAGGGAAGCTTTATACAAAAAGGGAGATGAAAGCTGAGAGAGAAAAAGATATCGAAGTCTCCAAATTAACAGAAAACAAGGATCAGGGATTCCATTTCTGTATTTTATTATTCACTTTGTAGTTATACTATTCACAATCAGACATAATAAAAATCAGTCAAACTCTAGTATCTTTAAAAAGTGCTTTCTTGGAGTGTTTAGGATGGGAGAGAGAAAGACAGAACAGTTGCTGTCAACAAACCACTCTAAATTTACACACACACACACACACACACACACACACACACACAAAACCGAATAGAATGGTTGAACTGTGAAGCACCTTGAACCTAAGCATGGAAAATACTAGCAATAATAAAAGGAAGACGTTAAAAGCATTGTGGAATCCATTCAACCATTTTAGTTAAATGCAGGCCAGGAAGAAATCTATTGTTGCTGCTGTATCATTCACATACGAAGCACAGTGGCCTTTGGAATGAATGTGTAATATTACAGTGGCATTTAAAAATCAGAAATAAACGAAGGGAAAAAAAGTTTTAAAAATGACACATTACCTGCAAGGCACAACATGAACGATTGCAGTACGAGCAGTTCCCATGGCAACCTCATTTTCAGTTTCTGATGTCAAAGGAGACCCACGTCCAATATGTAGTGATTAGAATGCTGCTTCTTTTAAGTTATATCCAATCTTTAATCTATAGGAATAGAAAGAGCATTATTACAATAAGGTTTAGGATTACAGCTCCTTATGCTCTTTGAGACTCTCTGCTTTTCCCCTTGATTTAAAACAAATTTACACCTAAAGGAAAAGAGATGAAAACAACTGGAATAAAAGTAAAATCTGCCACAGCAGCAGCAGCAGCAGCCGCCGCCACATCAATTACTTTCAAGTTGCTTGGAGCTATAGAACAAACCACAGCCCTCAAATCATGTCTCTTTTCTTTAAAAAAATGCATTTGTAAGTTACCGTCAGAATAGAAGAAAAGATATTACAATTTTAAAAAAATGTTCTTTGGAATTAGTTCTCTACCCCATCCCATGCTCCTGATCTCAAAGCTGCACTGTTAAATTCTAGGTCAAGTCACTGAACCAGTAACAATTCCTGAATTAATTGTTAAATCCACTAAGTGTTGATCTCTACCTCTTTTATCTTTTGACACCTTTGAATTTGCTAACTGTTACAGGAAACAAATGTTAACAAGGACAGATGGCAAGTCCCTCCACGATGATAAATGCCCTTCAGGGTGAGCAATTAGGGGCGGCTAAATATCCCTCCCTTTTCACTCTGAGAGCCCAGGCATCTTCTCCTCATTGCTCATGGTGGTGAAGCTGCAGAGATAGTCTGAGATTAATCGCTCGGGTGTAACTGAAACCTTTCACATGACAGTTGGCTGTCGGTCCAGTAGACCTCCAGGGCAGCTAGGGAAAAGGTTCAGCGTGGTGGCAAACCACTTAAATTGTTTTAGCTATTTGTCTGGAGATAATGTATTTTCAGCAAAGTATGACTCTATTCTGTAGCTCTGGGTGACTGTGAATACATAGTGTGTGTGTGTGTGTGTGTGTGTGTGTGTGTGTGTGTGTGTGACTGTGTCTTCCCTGTCTCCTATGGTCTTCACTTCACTTCATTTCAGCATGCCTGCTCTATTAAATCCATTAGACCAGGGGTAGGGAACCTTGGCTCTTTTATGACTCATGGACTTCAGCCCCCAGAATTCCTGAGCCAGCATGGAAGAAG